>VDFB02128077.1:0-21696 GCA_007258455.2 Sequoia sempervirens
ACTCACATTTTGCCCCCAATTTTATGCAATTTGTTGAAGGAAAGCACATAAAAGATCAAGCAATCTTTGATGAATCCAATTCCTATGCCAATCCCCATTCCAATCAATCCACAAGTAGCCAAATCCACCAAGAATTCAAATTTGGAAGAGGAAGGTTTTGGGAGCAATTTTTCTCCCAAAATGAATAATGCAAAAATAGATGTCTTTTTCCTTTTGTTCCAATTTTTGACCTATTTTCATTTCTTTATTTCTTTTATTTTTCGCTTTATTTATTTTCTCTATTATTTCCCTACCATGCAATTGAGTCAAAATGAATAATTCACAATATTTTATTGCCACATTTAAATTTTAAATAGATGTTTACATCGCATATATGCAAACCCCATTTTAATAAAATATTTCCAACATAATTAACCTACCCTTAGTTTTCCCATTTTCTAATTTATTTACCTTTCTTAATTGTTTCCGTTTCAATAATTGAAAACAAATAACATTCAATCTCATTTAATTTTTGCAATTTAAATAACGATGAAAACACATATAAGCAATCCCCACAATTATGATAACTTGAAAATGATTAAATCACCCCTTATTTTTCCGCAATTTCCATAGACATAAAACACTAGATAAAAATGTAGCATTTTAATTCATCGAACTCTATCTACAGAAAGCAAGGAAATTAAACCATCATTTAACTCAAGCATATACTGGTATTCATGACAATAATGGATTTTAGAATCGCCTTTGATTTGGAATTGGGTTAGCACAAGTCAATCACGACATATCTTTACTCAAATCGAGTATGATCAGGTATAACAAGGGAAAGATCCAATATGATATCTCCAAAATAACCATAATTGGGGAACAACTCAGACTTGCCAATTCAGGTGGAGAAATTCCCTATACCTATATCCTCAAAGCAAATGTTAAGCATACCTACTCTATATTTAATAGCCGAAGCAATGCACACACACCCAACGGGATACAATATTAAATCCATCACATAAACATGGAAAACTGATCATCTAGTATCTCAAAATAGATAAATTACAATACTAAATATAAACATTTTAAGGATAGGAATAGGTGGGCATTACATGAATATTAAACTATTGAAAATTGAGAGAGGAATATGTTGTTCAGAAATAAAGCTTACCTTAAATATGGAAGAGTCATATTCTTTAACAAAGAAGGGTACTTTATGATGAACTCTTTCCATTCCTCTTCATCAATTTTACCATCATGGCGAAAGTCTGCCTCTAAAAATGTCTGTGATCCAATCCAACTAACAAAATCAGTTTACATAAATTGACTACAATCTAGGTAAGCAATCTAATAAAACTCAAAGATTGTTGATTTTAACCATAGTGATGACTGATGAGTATTTCAGTGCCACCTTATCCACTATAGTTTCAATGACATCATCTGTCAATTCCATGTCTGATTCATTAAAAAAAGCTATTAACATTTGCTTTACCTGCAAGATTGTCCACATTAAAGAATCTGTGAGAAAAAGGTGAGTTGCAACAAACCAAAACAATAAAATATGCACCCGCACAATGATTCATGAAACCATGTTTTAGTTTCAAATGGCAGAAAGAAATTATATTAATATCCACATATGACAATAGAGAAGGAAGATAAACCTAGAAAGGCCCCACCAAGGAGAAGAATAAAATTAAAAAATACAAAACAATAGGGTACCACCAAAACAAGTGGTCAATAATAGGTACAAATAGCCAAGGAAGGGGAACAAAAACCCCAAGGAGCAAAGAGTAGCCACAAAGGAAAACTGAAGATCATCAACCATCACTATCTAGATTGGAAATGGTGAAGGTGCTAGTGTCATCATCAATCACTGTAAAGGGTTTGAGACTAGATCTAATAATGCTTAGCGGGGAGTGCTAAGGGCCAAGAGGAGTACTTCCACTAAGATCACACCTAGCATCCACGACTGAAGTAACCCTTGTAGTAGTGAAAAATCTTGTAATATGCAAATGCCCCTATAACTAGGGAGGTGGCAAGATAGGAGTAGATCTATGTTGATGAAAGGAAGTCGGGTCACACTTTTGAGAAGAGATGGGACTATGATGCTTGGGGGGAACATTCTGAAGCAAAAGTTGTGAGAGACATCGTCTCATTGGTTTGTCTGCATCTATGAGAGAAGTAGCAATATGCAAAGGCTGTTTAGGGCTATCAATCTCCTAGAATTGCTGAAAGAAGGAGATGATCAACTTGGGCTATTTAGAGTCCTGTTGTGACCTTTTCACACATCGCCCCATTCAAGATGGGGACCCCCTAATTTTTGCTCCGTTCCGGTCTTTTGGCTTGGGTTTTCTTCTCTCTCTCTCGCTCTGTCTCTTTTCTGGTGTCCGTCTTTCGGGGGGTTGTGTCCATCATTGAAGCTTAAAACGCTAAAATATTGGCCAAGTCTGAAATTAGGGTTTTGAACTTTTCTGGTCAATTCAAGGTCAAGTAAAGTGAGTAAATTGAAAATTGAACTTAACGTTGTTGTTAGCAGACATCCAGCAGGCTTCCAGCCAGTTTTCATCGAATTCTGAGGTACTTACTATTTTTAGTAAGTGTGAAATTGAGCTGATTCGTCGTATTTTGAGATTCGATCATTACTACTTGCTTTGGAACGCTATCCAGTGCATGCAAAATTTTGAGCAAAAATCGACAACTTACACTATTTTAGCGATGCGGCTTCCGACCGCGAATTCCGGGGTTAATTATTGACCGATGCGAGTTTTTGCTGCATGTACGGATATTCGCCACGGGTTTTTCAAGACAGCCAGCGATGATATAACATGCAAGGCGAGATGACCACTTTGAATTGACCTTAGAGGCTTATTTTAGAGTTTGCATGTAAGTTTCTTTTTGCATGTCGGGTGATTCGATGGGTTTTGAGCCCGGCGATGTGACATGCAAGCGGAGATTCCCCACTTGAAAGTAAAGGAACTATTTTTAGCGAGTGTGTCACAGCCGACGCCACCCGGCCAGTTCAAATTCGCAGTGATACGCAGTATTTGCAAAAGCGAAAGATGGCGGGAATCTTTGTCACGATGCAATGCAAATTGAGGGTTTCAGCTTGAGTCAAAGAGAGGCATTAAAAATTAGAATTTTCGAAAACCGGTGTAAACCACAGCGATTAAAGCGTCCCTTAGGGCTATCTGTTGGTAAAATTTCAAGTCGAGCGAAAGGAGCACTTACTATTTATAGTAAGTCAAATTGAAGCGTGCTAAAATGATAAAATCGGTTAAATGGCGTCGATTATTCGATAGCGAGGTCGCGTGTGGGATCGCCTCATTCAAATTTCAACTACGTCGAACTAGGGCTATGAGAACATGAAGCACTATTTATAGTAAGCCACGCCGAAGCAATGCACTAAAATAGCAGGGTGATTAAAAATGGCAGTGCCGACAGGTTGATAAGATTATGAAGAAGCTATGTTTAAAATTTCAAGTTGATCTGAGCTTCAGAGGCGCAAATTCAGAGAACTTACTATAAATAGCAGGGCACGATACTGGCGAAGGATGATGAAAATTTGTCTAAGTCTGGAGTCTCGTCCAGCAGGCCTGGTAAAATGCGCCCATCTCAGTTGGAGGCATAGAAAATTCTAAGTATGGCGTTCATCCTGCTCAGGGGTCAAAATGCGCCCAAGGCAAGGAAAGGTCAAAGAAAGTCAACGATCTTCGTCCTGCTGCCAGGCCAAAATGCGCCCAAGAAGGAAGGGGAAAAGTTGAAAATTTTCTAAGGCATGAAGGAAATCCGCCACCCTCATCCAAATGCGCCCAAGATTACAAGTTCATCATGTACACAAGGTGAAATGCGCCCAAGGTTGTAGGAGTCAAACAGGTCAAACGTTTTTATCCTCCTCACCCTCTAAAATGCGCCCAAATGCATGCGAGGACAAAATAAAGAAGGCGAAGAGTCACTCTTGAGGCGTTGTCTTGAGCTTATCCACTAGACACATCAAAATGCGCCCAAGGGGAAAGAAAAGTCAAGAAGTCAAAGATCTCGTCCTCCTCTCTATACAAAATGCGCCCAAACTTGTGCATGTGAAGACAAAAACGTAGAAGATGAAAGGTCACAAGGCGTGGTGGCGAGTTTGTCCTCCTCCTACATGAAAATGCGCCCATGTTTGGATGTGAAAAGTAATTAAGGGTGGTAATCGAGGTGAAGAATATTACCAAAGCATGGTGAAAGGTGTAAATGTTAGGCGTTATCCTCCTCCACCCTCAGAATGCGCCCAAGGTGAGTTAGGCGTGATTTTTCTCCAAGAGTGTTGGGCGCCTAAGGTGATATTAAATATCTTGAGGGCGTTAGAATTTTTCAAAGCATGTGAGGTGGTGTATATTGGAAAATTATTTCAAGGTGTGTGGCGTAATTTTTCTTCAAGTGCTATATGCGCCTAGGGAGATGGGAGTCATAAGGCGTTAAAATATTTGAAGGTGTTGAGAATAAAATGCTAAGTGAATTGTGCGCCTAGAGTGAGGGGAGTTATCAGATGTTAAAATATTTTCTAAGGGGTGATTTTAGAATATCTTGAAGGCGTTGAAATACTTGAAGGTGGTGGAAATAAAATAAAGTGTGCTAGGCGCCTCAAGTAGAAAAGTGAAATATTTTCTAAGTGTTGGAGAACTCCTCTAAGGCTTTAGAAATTTTAATAAAATTGCCTTTCAAGTGTGAAGTATGAAGTGAGAAATAAGGCGTGCCGGGAATGAGTAAATTCTTCCAAACGAAGTTGATAAAAAAATTCCTCTCCACTGGCAAACAAAATTTTTTTAAGGCAAGTTCTCAAAATGCAAGATGATTAAAATATTTCTAAGGAAAATTATTTTTTTCTTAGAAAATACGCCTAGAGCCTCAGGGTGGTGAAGTTTTCCGGAGCACGAGCAACTTTCCTCAGAGATGCAGTCAGAGACAATGATATTGCAAGGTGATTCAAATTTTTCAAGAAGTCTGAGCAACACAGAGTGATCACAGGCGAAGAACGAGTTTAAATGATGAAAATAACATTTTTCTAAGGTTCAAAATTGAAAAATTAAATGAACCCGTTCGTTGGGTACCCATGAATTTGAGACATTCTGACAAAAATTTTCTTCTGGGTACTGGACGTTCGTGATGAATGATGGATTTCCTAGTCTTCCGAACTTCGCCGACACTTTTTCAGTGAAGAATTTAATCAGTGCTCAAATTGTAGCAGATTTTTCCTAAAGAGGAGGAATTTTAAATTTACCACGAGGCAAAATGAATGAAATGTGTTTTCAAAGTGAATTTTCTTGAACTGATGAATCACGAAGGGAGTTGCCTAGATAATTTTGATTAAATTCTTGAATGAATTTTCAGTGAGAAGAAGTTAGATTTGATTTCAAATGAAAATAAAGCTCAAATTGAGTAAAATGATGAATTTAAATTAATTTTTTGAAAAGGAATTCAAAAACGCCAGTCAAAGTCAAGTTTCTAGAAGAATAATATTCCCGACGACTGGAGACAAGTGTCATAAGCACCAGAGAGGGAAAATTCGAATTCTTGAAGTGGAGTAGTGGAGTTTAATGGCACTGGCTAAAATTAACTTCTTCTAGAATTCGAATTCTAGCTATAAAATGAGCAAGTTTTTCACTTGTTTTCACAACTAAAGAAGGCGAATTTGCTCTGAGAGTGAGGCATTGCAGTGAGTTGCTGAGGCTTGAAGGAATTCAAAATTTGCTAAGTCTGAGTGAGTTGCTGAAGCTTGAAGGAGTTCGAAATCTGATTGTTGCTGAGAAGGAGACGCCTTGAGTTGCTGAAGTAGAAGTGCGCACTTGCTGGTTGGAGAGTTTGAAGTTGTTGAAAGCTTGAAAGGTACGACTTGCTGGTTGAAATTTGTTTGAAGTTGCCAATAAAAGAGGACGCCTTGAAGTAAGTTGCTGAGAACTTAGAAGTACGAGCTTGCTGATTACTAATTGCTGATTGCTGATACGAAGTCATAGAAGTTGAAATTGCTGATTGCTGATAGTGAAGTAAAGTCATCAAAGTTCACTTAGAAATCTGTTCTAAGTGTTGGAATTCGAACTTGTTCAAGAGAAGAAGCTGAGGTTTGCAAACACGAGAGTTATTGCAGCTTCTAGAATTCGACTGCAGCCCCTATACAATGCCTTATTTTATTAAATTTAATTGCTGATGAATGTTTGTTATGTTGCAGATGGCTGAAGCGAGGACAACTGGAAAGGACAATGGTGCCTCAAGACAAGCTATGATCAAGAAGCTCAGCAAGACATTCATGCCAGAGTCTAAGTTTATTTCAAAGCTGGGCAAGTTGACAGACACTAACCTGGGCTCCGTCAACCTAGAAACCTTCAAGAACAGGCTGTTTGGAGTTGGAAGTCATCGGGCTTCAGCTACTTCGCACAACATCGTCCGAAGTGGGCTATATGCAGCTGCTGGTTTTCCGCCAGCTATACAGTGTTCGGAGCTGATAATGGAGTGCGCTAACTGCTACGAGAAGGAACACCGGTCGATCATGTCACCAGATGGCCAAGTGCTTGCCAATCTCACTCCGGCAGCCATTGGTGAAGCTTTCGGGATCCCGGTGCACAGGAATATGATTTACAAGTCCAGGGAGTGAGCGGAGCAAATGTATGCTTCAGCTTTCGAGAGATGCATGGATACAATTAACACCCACTGGATGAGCACTCCTAAGCCATCTCGTGCGAAGTTGCCAAAACAGATCATAGCGGAGGACCTGAAACAAGAATACTGTGATCTCATCATGATGCTGAGCAGGGTTGGTGGTTGCCCACAGTCCTACATTTTTGAGCCTTGGATGTTTTATTACATCAACTTGGTGCTAGAGGGCAAGGATTATGTCAATTGGGCTGAGATGATAAGCGACAATATACATGAGCAGCTCCTGAGCTTGAGGAGAACGAAGAAATTTTATATGAGCTCCTATCTCATTTATATGTTGGCACGGATGACGAGGTACAGGGGGTTTCTTACAAGGAACCCGTCGGTTGTGGTTCCCACCAGTTCAAAATCCATGAGGCGTGTACACAGTTGCACCTTTCGAGCACAACCCACTACAAACGTGTCAACGATTCATTCACTATGTACATCACGAGGCTGCTTCAGGAGAGGTTACATCACAGAATCTCTAGAGATGCCCAGGAGCTGATTGAGAGGTATGGGTGCTGGTTTATTCAGTTTCCAAGATTTTCATACATTAGGCTGCAAGGATTTTCTTCATACCCTTATAGGCTGCCTAAGTACCCAACAGATAAGATAATAATGCTAGAGATATCCAGACAATTGCTTGCCTTTGACAAAATTCAAAAGAAGAAGAAGAAAGGAGGGATAGAGTTTCCAATTGTGATGGGCAACTTGGATGAGGTGTGTCCTTCGATACAGGCAGCTAGAGAAGCTGAAAGTGAGCTTCAGTTTTATCATTTCTCATATCATACAAGTCGACAACACTATGACCCGCATCATAACATCAAGTGGGTGTTGTCAGAGGAGTTCAAACATAAGGCCACCATAGAAGATTATTGGGCCGATGCAGTTGATGAGATTGAAGTAAGGAAGAGAATGTTTTCTCGGTTGCCGATTACTCTGATCAGGGAATGTGAGGTTGTTCCAGTTCCGGACCAGGTCAATGAGGATATGGATGTTGTGCATCCAGATTATGCAGCTGTTCGAGATACTCCACTTCCACCTATAGATTGGTCAGAGCCTGAGGTTGCAGATTTGGATACTCTTTCCATCCCAGTTATGACATTCACCAGGGCATGGGTTGACAGGAGAGTGAACAGATTGAAGAGTAGGTCAATTGCCTTGACTTACAATATGATGGGAGATCGCGGGGCGCCCACCCACGGGAAGAAAGAAACAAATTACCGCGAGGTCGAGTCGAGAAAGAAATAGTTCAGCGAGAACCTCCACCTGAGTCCGCGATTAGCAACACCGCGGAACCGCGTTCTCTCCAAGCATCACCGGGGAGGTGTCTTTGTTTCTTGATCAAAGGATTCTGTTGATGAATGTCAGTCATTGATACGGGGATGATATCCCGACCTCCGCGGAGAGTCAATTGGCAGTGCCAATGTACTGATAGGATTGTCCGGCAAGATGATGAGGGGACTATCACTGACCCTCAGTTTCGACAGGAGTTAGAGGAGGCCATGAATGATGATGATGATATAGTGTCAGGTGATACTCAACCACTTGAGGACGATGAGCCTCGCCAGAATGATGAAGAAGTTGAGCAGGTTAGAGAGGTCGAGGCACAGGAGCAGCAGCCCTTCGATATACAGTATGAGGTGCCCGATTGGCTTAAAGATAGAATGAGGAGAAGCCCTAGTGAGGGAAGTTGATCCGGTTGGGATGGAAGTTCTTGAATGGATCCGGTGCACCTCCACGCAGAAAGAAGAAGGCAAGAAAGTTTTTGAAGATTTCCACTGATGAGGATGGCTCTCGTACTCTTCACGTAGCTGTCCCACGAGTTGAGTGTGACCGGAATGAAGCAGTTCCTGAAAATTATGTGGTCACCACTTTGGATTTGGGACGCCCTACTGGTGCTCAAATTGTTGAGGAGTGTGATAACTCCTTCCTTGCCCTCAAGGATAGGTTATTCAAGAAAGAAGGGAAATATAAGAAGTTGAAACGAGAACACAAGGCCTTGATTGGATATGTTCAGCAGTTGTCTCGTTCTCGGGGGCAGGATGTACCAGTGATAGAGCCTCCAGCAGATATTCCTAGAGGGTCGATCAGCGGCTTGGTAGAGTTGGGGAGGATGGCACAGGAGGCAGATAGATGGGTCACCGGAGTTCGTGCTGAGACAGAGAAATTTATGGAGAACCTATCTTTTGCTTTTCAACAGGCCTCTACTATTTTGACACGGATGGATGCGGTGGATCATGCTTGGGGCGATGCCTCTATCTATCAGAGTAGGGTGATCCAACGTCTTGAGGTGTTGAGGCATGTGCCATTGCAGTTGCTGATTGATGGAGGTGTCATTGATGAATGGCCGTGCCATTTCGGTGGTATTCTTGGCTATCCGCAGGCGTGGCTTCTTCGATGCGAAGCCCGGACCGGCCGGGGATACATAAGGCTATAGCCAGCCATTATATAGATGGGTTAAGAATACCTTGAGGCCATATTTGCTAAGTGAATCAGGATGAGTTAATGTTGATAATTTGAGGGTTCTTTGGTTCCTTCTTCGCTGAGATGTTAAGACCTTTATGCGGGGATGATTTGAGGAATCTTGCTACACATTCTCCACTTTGATCGAACCACAGCGGGACTCCTTAGGCTTGGAGGGAATCTTGTACAAGGCATGAGCGATGGGTCCGCGGTGTTAGAGTTTAGTTAGATTGTGTTAGCCTATTTGGAGTTCATAGGGTGAGGCCGTGCCAGCAGTTGTTGAGTTAGCGATCGAGGCCAATGGGAGCACTCTTGGGCGAAGATCTTCCTAGAGGCTGAATGTAGGTATTTATTACCTTTTTCTATTTTTGGGAGTGAGTGGGAATCTTTGAAGTTCATTTAATAATACCACTTCCCTATTACATGATTTTAGGGTTAGAGTGAGGGTGGCGATTAAGCCCACTCTATTGATTGTAACCCTAGTCGTCCTTTGGGACTTGGCTAGCTATAAAAGGGGGAGTCCCCCTCATTTGTAAGGCATTAGAATTAGATCAGACATTGGAATAGTAGACATTGAGAGAGCATTAGCATTAGAGCTAGGTAGTGTAGTATTGTAGAGCATTTTTGCATAATTTGGAGAAGAGAGAAAGTTTTCCCTTTGAAAACTTTTGAGGAGATTGTTGTGTAACACATTTTATGATAATAGATCTTTTCATTGATGATGGAATTCGTCTTGTCATGAAATGCTAGCAAGGTTTCTTCTTCCTTTCGTATCCAAGTAGTTTAAATTCATGCAAGTAGCTTACTTTGGTGTGTGGTGTTTTATTGAGATAGCTTCACTTTATTCCATACCACTAGCGGCTTGTTGATGATAAGTTCGCCTTGTGTGGTCAACTGGAGATTGTTTTGTGTTTAACTTCGGTTGTGGTTTACATACTTATATGCGTCGTTCTGATGGTGTATGTACATTAAATTATAACCTGAACATCTTTTGCTATTTCCCTTGAAGATTGCACCGATTTTACTGAGGCTGTCCGACGGAGGCTAGGTGAAATCCGGTTGAAGTCTATTGAAACAAAGCTCCACATATCCTGCATTTAGAATAGAGTGTTAGTTTCTTAGGCCTTACCCCCTTTTTACTTTCCGTACATTTCTGATTAGTTTTAGGAAAGGAACCACATTGCCAAATCATACACGTAGGAATTCCCTTCAAATTACATATCAGCTGCTAACTGTGAGAAGTTTGAACAATTACATAAGTCCCCTCGTAAGAACACAGCAAAACACATCAACCAAACTGGGTCTATTCGCATTTAATGAACCTTGGAGTTGAACATGCGAACTTTCTCGCAATCTTAGCGCATGGAATACTTTGATCAAGAGAGAACAGAGTAGCCCCAAACTATTTTGTTCTGCTGTTTGGTATGGTCACAAAAACCACATCAACAAGTCCCAAGAAATCGCATGCAAGATCTGTGTCAAAGGGTGATGACCTCCCAAAGAGAACATTGATCTAAATATGTAAATAAAGTAAGAGAGATTGTTTCTTGAGTCCCTATAGAGGAAAAGTAATTTCTTTATATACGATATATTCAGGTCATGGCATATAAAAGGAAGGCTAATCCTTTCTACTTCTCCTGGGAAATGCTCATTCTTGTCTCACCCTTGACAAAAAGTCTAGTATTTGTGAAAAGGTAGAGAAATATCTATGTATCACTTGCATTGAAATTTTTTGTACCAATATTTCCTTACATTTCCAATTCAATAAGAAGAACTGCACAAATCATCCCTTTTTTGACTAAGAATTGTAGTTCATTTATGCTTAGCATCTGATCAACAATTGGCATTGTATTCATCTTCCTCATGTTTGGATGCTATAAGATTACTAGTGTAGATGTTGGAGAAGGCATTAGATCTCCTTTCTCATTATTCTTGCAAGGTATTCTACTACTCTTCTTCAATGGTGGCCTCTAAATGACCTTTGCTCTTGGATACTGAGGTTGTGGTTTCTCTACAATGGGTGTATATGATATTAGTCATGGATGAAAAACACTCAAAATAATTTTGATGGATATTGGGATTGTGTTTCTAAGTGTGGGACATGTTTCTAGCCATTGCTAGAACAATATTGAATGTATTTTAATTTCCTCCCTAGTAAAAATCTCTTGATTGACAAAATTCACAACAGCAATCATAGTGGGAATATCTTTACAAAGTTAGTTATTTAATATAAACTGAACTGCCAAGCTTTAGTCTCCCTAAGAAAGTAAAAACTTGGTTAACGATTTAAGGTCTATGCTACCTTGTAGAAAGGAGAAAATTGCTTATACTACAAAAAAAGTTGCATTTTCCCAAACATCATTGGAAATTATTTGAATGGGGATCCAAAGCCACTATTGAAGCTTATTTTAACTTGGAGGAATAGAGCCTTGATACATGCGCATAGAAAGAAAAAAACTGTCTCTAGAGCTCTAAAATTATTCAATTTTTCAGCTAATTGTTATTAAACAAATAGGTAACCAAACAATAACATTATCATAGTCACCCCTTTAGCGCTTACCATTAGAATCTTTAGTAAAGGAAAGTCTTCTATCTCTACCCTCAAAATTGTCAAGCTAGGAAACTGGACTATGAAAATGTGAACCCAAATTTGTATTCATTCAAATGAGATGCAATGTAAAAATTATCAGCAATGTGTGACCATTTAGTTCATCTCTGGATGACTGTTCAAATTTTTCAAGAAAATTAAATATTATTATACTATGCCCTAGGATTATGTACATAATCTTGCATCTTTAGGATGATTGTTCAATGAGACCAAGTATGCCTTTGAATTTTTCAAAATTCTCTCTTCCAAATGTTACCTTAATCCCAGTCCTTGCCCTTAAAATTGACATTCCCATTCGAAATTTTGGGTAAGTCTTAAGCTAGACAGTGTTTTATGAAGTGTCGTTAACTTGGGCGGTGATTTCACTAGTTCATTTAACTTCCCCTTTTACCGCCCTTTGTTAATTTGCTCTCTATTTTCTCACGGGCGGTGTTTTATGGCACTAGTGTAACTTCCCACATACTCTAAGTCTTCAATTTGGAAGGCTGGCGGTCCGTACTCGAGGTTCGTGAATGAGTCGAAAAGATTGCTAGTGGCTAGCTTCAAATATTTTCAAGTTCAAGCAGGAGTTTAAGTGGTTTCAAAAACTATTGGCAAAGTTTTGTTTAGTTTTGTGAACTTCCCGTTTTACCGCCCAAGAACGTTTTTCAAAAGGAATTAAGGGAACCATTGTCCAATTGTTTTATTAAGGTGTGTTCCAGTTTTAAAACAAAAAGCCCATTGATGCAGAAGAAAATAAAGATGCCATCCACATACAGTAAAGGAAATCAAAATTGAATTGCTTAGAAAAGAATGCAAACACCAAAGATACAAAAGCGCTATAATTTTATTATATATATATGTATATATATATTGATGGCGTTACAAAATTCATTGCTCGATTACAAAATTGGGGGCATTAAAACACTTTTTTTTAGATACACAAGGCAAACATGAGCACATGGATTCCTTCCATCACCACCTGGAGGCGCTCTACCTAGGTAGGTGACAGCAGGTTCTCATGAGACTGTAGGAATTGGGAAAATGTCATGTCCCCCGAAATGGCATCACTAAAATATATAGTATCAAAACAAATAAATATCAAAATAAAAATATAAGTTTTGCCATCATAATAATAATTATCAAAGATAATATTATAATTATAATATTTGAATATCATAAATAAAACAAAAAATATTATTATTGATTAATAATAAATAAAATATATAATTATATAAGATCAATAATTATGCTGACATAAATAATAAATATAAAACATTAATCATATTTCAAATATCCTTATAATTGAATATAAAACCATTTTTTAGTTCGCAAAATCATTATCATTAAAGCGTAAGCAAAAGAATCAAGCAAAGGCGACGCTTGGATGGTATCGATCTATGCTTATTAAATTGAGTGAATGTGTTCTAAGAAGGGTATGGAAAAAAACGGATCATTTTTGTCGGGTTTTTGAGAGTTACTGGTATAGTAACGGGACATGGCTCTTGCATGGAGGCCGAGTTGGGCCAAACCAAATAATGGTGGAATACGTGGATTCTGAATGGATCATGGCGGACATAAATCATTCAGGGAGATCCAGATAAGAGAAAAGAAACACGAATACAGAGATCGATCTCCAGTAATACAGAGGGTGGATCGGACTTATATATATAATAAGGGTAAGGATATATATTGAGAAGTAAAGTGCCGATTAAGGAATAAGCTAAAGAGACGCCAAGGCATTTATTGAAGAGAAAATAAAGCACCATGCCATGAGGACTGAGTCGGGACTTCCAGTGTGGTCCTACGACAAAGATTTCATATGACGGACTCATGCCAGCATCCCTTGACTTCATACAAAGACATCACAGATGGACGTTGTGAGTTTCCCAACTATCAGGAATATCATACAAGAAGTTCAGTATGCTCTGAGAGACGATTTGGAATGGGGATTTTGGGGTACTGTAAGAAGAAACGATGAAATCCTATAATATAGTTTGCCGCACAATCATTGGTCAAGTCATACATGATCTTCTCAAGAGATTGAGCAATTCCTCGCCTCATCCCTAGCAAAATGTTATTATTACCAGCGCATAATGCGAAACTCAGCAAAGGGAAGAATCTCAACGATTTTATTATTGTGGAGTCGCTAATACGAAGCTAGCTAACTTGCAACTGTTCTGTGATAGCCAACTTTCTGTTGTCATGTTTCACTCGGGTAATAACGAAGGAAGCACAAATTAATATAAACATCGATTATATGAAGAACCGATGAGCTACCCAGTCGGGTCAATGACTAGGCAGTGAGCAGTAATAATGGCTATCCACTCACTATAGCAGTCGATGATGGAATAGAATTTCACCTATTGATTAATGAAGTAATGATAAGAATAAATGAATAATTATTTGACGTGACTAAAATATCTATATCATTTTTTAGTTCTATTGGTTTTATCACTGAATTCATTGATCACTAACATCCTAATGTCTCTTCGAGCAATACTTCGATTGCAAGATTTGGGTTCAAGTGTTTCTATCAGAAAGGGGACATTACAAGTGGTATCAGAGCAACTTTCCTGCCATCCTGTGAAAAGTGTATGCAAATTGACCAAAGAAGCAGGTATACTCTATAAACGCATAGAAAACACATTTTGATTTATGCAGATCAGGTATGGGCCATATCCCTCCTAGAATTGTGAGATTTTGAATAGGAAACAGTGATATTATTTTATACTTAAATATATGATGACTGGTAAGTATATAATAGGCAATTGATCAATACAATTTATGCATGATAATATCTGTCTAATAAATGTTATCAGGCCACTATAATAGTGTTGCTAATATGTTATCTCAAATTAGGCAACTAACAATGGCATGATGATCTATCATTCTATTAAAACATAGTATAAGAAAGCGACATCATTGGTTGGAGGTTTTTACAGATCAAAGTGGTAAGTATGAGGTGCGTATTTTCATAGCCCTAAATCAACAATACCTTTATATAGGTTAAAAATAATATTTGTTAAACATGATATAAATGATTGATAAGGGATTGGTGATTGATAGATTTATAACATAAAGGACTAGTGCATGTACATGTTAAAAGATTATTAATATCTTGACGAATTCATGAATCCTCATAGCATGTTGTAAATGTGGGTGACTTGTTAATATGATAATCATTAGGTGCAAGTGTTTATATCATCAAAACAATCATGTAGTTGGTTAAGGGATGGAACCGATAGTTTGAGCAGATACTAGAGTCCCTTCATAGTAGACCACCCTCATTGGATGACTGCAGGTCTGCCGACGAGGGCCAAGGGGGTCATTTCCAGGGGTGTTGGATTGGCCACTCTCGGGCTAAGAAGGGAGTGCTCTAAGGCCCTCTCTATCGCATGGACTGTTGGTCTACCCATTACCAAATTATCCTTTTGTTTCAATCCAATCACAAGGGAGGAGGGTTGGGCGCCCATGAAGGAGAGCAGGTACTAGGATCTCTTCGAGGTAAGCTACCCACTTGGATGACTGCGGTCTGCCCATGTGGGCTGAGGGGGTCAGTACAACGGTTGTTGTTGACTACCTTCGGGCTGAGAAGAGAGGCGCTAAGGGCATCCTTGTGCGTGGTCCACTTCTGCCCCTTTGTGAATTGGATGAGCAAAAGATGATAACTTGGGGTGTTTTAATATCTATTTAGTTGCTTAGAAATTTATAGGTTGAATGCATGATTACATATGATTTACCAATGATTAATATGATAAGAATGGTTTTCATGATTTCACTATGTTTGATTACTATCTTTCAAGTTAGTATTTTTATTTCATGAAGTATGATTGTACCTCATTAGTGTATATACTAGATGACCTTGGGATTGAGGAGGGGTCCACGGTGTAGTATGGGATGCACCGAATCCCCTTCCCCAACTGTTTGACAGTATACTTCATGCGTGTGTGATTGTATTTGAGAGTATACTTATGACTTGTGGTTGAATTTGCATTTGGGTATATACTCTATGATTGCATTTATATTTGAGTGTACACTCTATGATGGTATGTGTATTTGAGTTGACTTGTGACTATATTTGAGTGTATATGATCTTGTATTTATAATTGAGTGCATATTCGATGGATTGTACCTAAATTCGAGATGTGTTTGTATTCGAGTGTATACCATCTAACTTTGTATACTCTGTGACCTTGAATTCAAGTGTTTCCTTCGTGACTATGTATTGGGTGTATATGACATGGTATTTGCAATAACTTATATTCAAGTATATACATTACGACTTACATATATTCATACGTATGCTTTGTGACTTCCTGCACTCGTGCATATACTTCATGTTTTACCAAACTTATGGTGTTTTGTTTCTTGGTTGGCATCTTACTTGTTCACTTCATCACTGATGTACGTTTATACATTCTTAAGTGTATGCTTGCGTTTGCGTAATTCATGCCTTGTATGTAATTGTTTGTATCTATTGAGTGTATCTACATGTATGATCATTTTGTGCTTTATGTATACTCAAATGAATGCTTCATATTGTGTATTTTCCATTTATTGAATGCATGATATGCTTATATTTTGTGCATAGAAGTAAATTTGAGTGTACTTGAACGCTCTACATATTCTAAATGCTTCTCACTCCATGTGTGCAATTCCTCTATGTATGCTTCTTGTTAGAGAGTATCTATGAGTATTTATGCATTAGATACTTGTCTGGGTTTATGTGCTCTATGTATGTACTTCAAATGTATTACTTTCCCTAAAGTATAATTGCATGATTTGCATGCCTTATGTGTAATTTATTGATTGATGCTTTTGTATGTATTTGTATTACATTGCGTAATGCACTACATGTATTTATAAGTGTATTTTGTATGCTTCACATGTAATCTATGATTATGCTTTAGAAATGTATTCATGTTTGCTCCATGCTTGTATCTTGTATACATTTATGGCTAATATATTTAACATAACTGTTTTGTGGATAACGTCCTGATGTGTCTTTCATGATTGGTGTGTTTTTACTCCATTCTCATGCATACTTGCAATTGAAAAGCATACCTCATGCTTTATATATTTAAGTGTATACTTCATGAATACTTCATGCCTTATGTATTCAGATCTGTATTCCATGTTGGTGTGTGCTCCATGCTTACTGCTTAAGTGTATTCAAATATCTGATTCATAATTTATGAGTGTGACTCATGTCCAACATACTTGTTTAATACCTAATATGCTTATTGCATGTGTGTAATTCTGTTATGTATGTTACTTGAATGTATACTCTTGATTGGACATGTATACTTCTTCGAGTGTATTTGCATACCTTGAGTGTATTAACATACCTTACTTATATGTATCATATTTTGCGAGTGATTGCTATATATCTGACGTGCCTTTCAATGTTTTCTCTTGCTTCATATGCTACTGGCTTCATTACTGTTGTGATTGTGACTTATGATACCTTATGTGCATACCTTGTGACTGCTTCATGTATGATAAACTGAAATTGCTCCATGTATGGTATTCAACATGAACGATTATTTGTGTATCTATTGAATGTCATGGATTGCTACATGTTTGAAATATTTTTCTCTATATTTGATGTGTATTCAGCATGTGTGATCTATATGGTTGTGTTGCACATATATGATTTTTCTTTGTATAAGCATATTCTTGTATTTGCACTCTATGTTGTATGTGTATACGTCTTATATACTCTATACTTCACATATATATATAACTTATGAATGCATATAACTGTGCTCCATATCTGCATGTATCTATGCTTTATGTTTCATGCCTCATGTATCTTTGCTTGGTTCATATGATGATTGACCAAAGTGTTTATGCTTGGCATAAACTCATACACCTTACTTTATGAGGACTCGTGTATGATTCATGTCTTATCTTATGCTTTGTATACTTTGTGTTTTTGTAATTCATGCCTTACGAGTATTGTTTGTATTTGTTAAAGTGAAAGTTGTTAGAACTGAGATTGCTTGGGGACAAGCAATCTTAGGCGGGGAGGACTGTCATGTCCCCCGAAATGGCATCACTAAAATATATAGTATCAAAACAAATAAATATCAAAATAAAAATATAAGTTTTGCCATCATAATAATAATTATCAAAGATAATATTATAATTATAATATTTGAATATCATAAATAAAACAAAAAATATTATTATTGATTAATAATAAATAAAATATATAATTATATAAGATCAATAATTATGCTGACATAAATAATAAATATAAAACATTAATCATATTTCAAATATCCTTATAATTGAATATAAAACCATTTTTTAGTTCGCAAAATCATTATCATTAAAGCGTAAGCAAAAGAATCAAGCAAAGGCGACGCTTGGATGGTATCGATCTATGCTTATTAAATTGAGTGAATGTGTTCTAAGAAGGGTATGGAAAAAAACGGATCATTTTTGTCGGGTTTTTGAGAGTTACTGGTATAGTAACGGGACATGGCTCTTGCATGGAGGCCGAGTTGGGCCAAACCAAATAATGGTGGAATACGTGGATTCTGAATGGATCATGGCGGACATAAATCATTCAGGGAGATCCAGATAAGAGAAAAGAAACACGATTACAGAGATCGATCTCCAGTAATACAGAGGGTGGATCGGTCTTATATATATAATAAGGGTAAGGATATATATTGAGAAGTAAAGTGCCGATTAAGGAATAAGCTAAAGAGACGCCAAGGCATTTATTGAAGAGAAAATAAAGCACCATGCCATGAGGACTGAGTCGGGACTTCCAGTGTGGTCCTACGACAAAGATTTCATATGACGGACTCATGCCAGCATCCCTTGACTTCATACAAAGACATCACAGATGGACGTTGTGAGTTTCCCAACTATCAAGAATATCATACAAGAAGTTCAGTATGCTCTGAGAGACGATTTGGAATGGGGATTTTGGGGTACTGTAAGAAGAAACGATGAAATCCTATAATATAGTTTGCCGCACCATCATTGGTCAAGTCATACATGATCTTCTCAAGAGATTGAGCAATTCCTCGCCTCATCCCTAGCAAATGTTATTATTACCAGCGCATAATGCAAAACTCAGCAAAGGGAAGAATATCAATGATTTTATTATTGTGGAGTCGCTAATGCGAAGCTAGCTAACTTGCAACTGTTCTGTGATAGCCAACTTTCCGTTGTCATGTTTCACTTGGGTAATAACGAAGGAAGCACAAATTAATATAAACATCGATTATATGAAGAACCAATGAGCTACCCAGTCGGGTCAATGACTAGAAGCGATGAGCAGTAATGGCTAATATCCACTCACTATAGCGTCGATGATGGAATGATGCGGGTGTCACCAACAGTGTTTGTGGGTAGTTATTGAGTCCGGCGATGGCCAGTTAACTCTGTGGTGGAATTCAGGTCGAACTAGGTGCTCCCCTGCTCTCATTCCCCAGTCATGATGCCTAGAGGTGTGAATGATGATATACACAAAACGCTCCAGGAGCGTAGCATTATGTACATGCACTTGATTCAGGAACGCTACTCCCAATAGACTATGCAACACCTCCTCTTCTATCTTGCTCTAGATGATGAGGACTTCTCTCAGCTGGTCAGATAACTTCCTAAAGAGGGGACTGCACTTGATCTCCTTAATGACAATGAAGTCATTCATGGACACTTTGTCACTCTGAGCACTCGCCATGTTGGACACTTTAGGATGACGAAGTGTAGTAGTACCTATTGAATTTATAGAAGGTTGGAGAGACATTTGAGTTGAATATTGATCAAGATGATAGGATGGCAATGTGGTCAAAATTAACTATTGATGTGACCAAGATTTAATTTATATTCCTAATTGATCTTCTGATTGGACAGTTAGCACATGCGATTCCATTGCACCTCTAAAATAGCTATTTAATGCTTAGTTTGTGAAGCATGCTAACTGCACAAGAACTAACGGCCATGGGCAAGAATTAAAGCAAGAAATGTTCAGTTACTGCCTAATGTCATTAGCGATGTAATCATTCCGGCCATTCATCATTTCTTGACTATCGGTTTTCAAGATGGGTAGTTAAATAGCAAGAAAATGTTACTATGTTTGGCAATTGATTAGTAACCTTCAAGAGAGAAGGACCCCTATATCTGGGAGAAAAACGATCTAGTTCAGGTCTAATTCCTGAAGAGTGCATTGTGTTGTAGTCAAGGGAGGAACATTTGTTCTGCTTTATTTCCATTCAATTCATGTTGTAATAACTCATAATCTATGAGTTGTGAGATTTGAATGTAATGTTGATTGTACTGACCTATGTGTCATGTGCGTAATAGGAAGCATATTTTCTATGCAAAATCTTTCTTACTATATTTAATTCATCTATTGCAATTATGAAGTTTTTCTATTTCGTTCACATCAATCATTTGTCTTTTTAGTCTATGTGCTAGTTGATTAATGACTCTCTAAGGTTTACTTCACATTAGCAACATATTTATGGGCTTATGTTTGTCACCTTTATTACTTTCTGGCTAAAATCATATCAATTATCCACTAAATCATACAAGGGAGTTGTACCTCTAAAATTTAGAGGAAATTCACAAATTCAATTGACATTTTCGGAGCTATTAGCGGCTTGGCCCTAGTGCATTATGAGCTAAAGAGTTGATATGTTTAGATATATTTCTTAACGGCAAATCCATTTGCTAACATATTTTTGGCGATTCCACTGGGGAAGATTGTAAAATCTGATAAGTCGCCATCGTGTCATGCAACAAGATGGTACTTCCCCATAATAATGTGTTTCCTGTACTTCAACTTGATTTAGATTGGATGTAGGTGGAGTAGGAGGATATCATATCACAATTAGATACGCTTTCTTAGAGGTACAGAAGGAGTGCAGCATATTATATGCGAGCCAATTTCGTCTTGGAAGAAGAAGAGTGGGCCTAACGTCCACCTAGACCTGTGATTGAACACCCTCCATGGTTGATCTTTGGATATTATGACGACCCACCCTTCCGTCCCAATCCACACCCAAATCAATGTCCTAATCAACATCTAAATCAACAACCTAATCAGCCGTAGAATCTCCCTCCAACTCAACCGCCACCTAGGCAATAACTTAGGGGTACCTTTCTTTACTCCATTAGGAGTTGGCAACTCTAAATATTTATGGCTTCAATTCCTTGGGGTAACCGCATCGGACCTTTCGCCCTATCACAATGCAATGATTTTCCACGTGGCTCCAGGAAAAGATTCCCCAAATTCTCTGGTAGAAGCACTCAAGATCCAGAGGAACATGTTCTGGCCATGACTATAGTGAGTGGAATCCTGGGAGTTCAAGAAGAGGACGTCTTTGTAAAACTTCTTGTTGACAATCTAGTTGAAAAAGCAGCTGAGTGGTTTAGAGGATTAGAGAAGGGCTATATAACTAGTTAGAACATCCTTCACAAAAAAAAATTACAACGTTTCAAAGGTCCTGTCGACGTTGTTGCTTTACTTCGGCAGTTCTTCCAGATTGTTAAAAAGAGAAAAGAGCCTATGAGGGATTTTGTTTATCATTTCAATCAATCTCTTCGACAGATTCCTACACCGAAACAACCAAGCAAAATAATTCAATTCCATGTATTTACTTCCGCCCTCAACCTTGATGTCCAACTCATTTTAAAAAGATAAAATCTTTGGGATTGAACAGGCCCAGATTGAAGCAATGAACATTGAAGACGACTTAACTGCAGTGGGAAATTGGAAGATTGATGATGTTGCCTAGCCTATTATCAATCGCCTATCATTTGCCTGCAGTTTCTCTGGATTCCCAGCTATTACAAATCACCCCTGTCCAACTACTGAGAAAATGAACTTGACAATATTTAACGACATACAACCCCTGCATGGAGGGAACAAGGATGAAAGGAAGGAAGACTAGTGTTGGTATGCCCAAGCATATAGTTTAAATACTTCAATTGAATCAAAAGGTGACTTCAGCTCATCA
>VDFB02128078.1:0-12162 GCA_007258455.2 Sequoia sempervirens
TGCATTTTGAATATCATATTTATGTAATTTGTTGTTGCTTACCTAATGTAATGTCCCCATTTTTAGCACTACGCTTTCCAGTGACAGTTAGCCTATTCCTAGATGCTCGCACGACAGTCAGATGCAAAATTAGGGTTTCCAGCTATTTGGAGACTTCGGTTGTGGATTCAATGGTTTGCATGTTGGAGTTTTATAGTTTGGTTTATGGATTCTTTCTGGGTTTTCAAAGAGCTTCATAGTGGTATGACATGCATCTACATCTGACAACCTTTTTCAGACTTACTATTTTTAGTAAGTTGCAATGGCTGTCTGGTTTGTGCTCAAAATGCATTTGGAGTCACTTACTATTTTTAGCAGTATGCTATTTATAGTAAGTGCTATTTTTAGTAGCTCAGTTTGGGGGTCTTCGAAGGGTTTTCTATTTTTAGCAGTGGTCGGTCATGATGTTGCTATCTTCAGTTGGTCACAATTTCTTCTATGGTCTTCAATTTCGCTCAGTTTGGATGTTTGACACATACTTACTATTTATAGCAATGCTATTTATAGTAAGTCATCTTTGGGGGAGTTGGTCCCAGGCCAGTGTACTCGCAGCAATATTATTATCTAGTCTTCTGTTGGAGAGCCTAAGGTTGCAGTTTAATATTTGTTTAATTTGACCACTCGTGTTTTATAAAGTAAAATTATAAAGTGATGTTATAATATTATATTGAGGGGTAAAGTGGTCATAAAGTGTACCAAGGCGCCTAAAGTTCATTTAATGTTATATTTCCTCATGTATGGACGCCTAGAGAAGGGAGATGAAATATTTTAAATGTTTAATATTTCAATTGAGGAGATGGGCGTTGGTTTCTAAGGAGAAAATAAAAGACATTTTTAAATGTTAAATATTTCAAAAAGGAGATGGGCGTGGGTTTTAGAAGAAATTGGAGAAAGGTTTCAAGTCCATCGCCCTAGCTCTTTATATTCTGAGTTTGGCTCTCATTTTCACATCTTGGCTTTGACAACATAACGAAATGTTGTTGAAATTCTTCCAGAGTGCTTGGGCTGCGAACTGAGGATGAAAGCCCTCTTCGCTTGGACTGGTTTCGGTGGTGAAATATCCTCCCTAATCAAATAGAGAGTGGTTCTACGGCAGGAATCACATTGAGCTTCAAAGAGTTCAAATTTGGAGATTGGAAAATGAAGATTTATCAGATATTTTGATGAGTTTTGGTTGTGCTTTCAATTGCTTACAGTTTTGGAGTGTTTGGTAAAGTTTTTGGTGTGTTTATTTGCATTTTCTAGACATTGCACTTCTGGACCAGATTTCATGTTTATGCTCACAGCTTTCAAATGGTCTATTGAATCAAAATGAGTATTTGAGTATTAGAAGACTAATCTCCCGCCAATCGTTTCAAGCACAAGATTGTGATTTTAGGTTGAGTCTTTGAATTATCTAAAGCAGGTCGAACTTCTTCAGGACGGGCGCCCTCTTGCTGCATAAAATCATAGTTCAGACCAACATGCCTTGGTTTTCGTTGGTGAGACTTTGGGAGATGAAAATGGTGGAGTAGGCGCTGGAATAATATGGTGTTTGAAGACTAAATGCTGGTGATGTTCGGTGCTATCTTGGAAGCTTCATTGCTGCTGTAACAAGCTTTACCAGGTCTGATATACATGTGTGATGTTCTGATTTTATAACAGAAAAATAATGTCATTTCATACTCATTTAAGTTTCTAATGAAAGGCAATGTTATCTAGTATTTCTTGTTATTCCAATCGTTTGCTTTCTATTATATGCATCTGAAACACATTGCAAACAAACTCAACGTTGAAAACAAACTCAAACTCCACCTTGAACAAGCATACAGCAAACAAAGATTTTCAAAAAAAAAATTATCAGGGGTGTATGTTACACCTGAACATGGATATTATATGTTCAATCATATTTTGTTGTTATGATTATCCGTGATGCAATTGTTAAATCTTATTGTTGATTCATTTGTATTAAAGGAGTATCTCTTATGACAAGTTAATGCATACAATTCCTATTCAAACACCTGCTGGAAATAACTCAGATTAGTTGCAACAGAACTGTTTGACAATATGCCTGCATTGTCAATGTAGAAACCCCTTGTTTCCCCTATTTCTGAATCTGACTATTTTTGTTTGTTTTCTGAAGTTTTTGGTTTTTTTTGTAGTTTTTGCATGAATAAAAGAAATGGCGATTTTGCAATAAAATGATATAAAATCTAGATAAATTCTTACAACTCCGAAAATAACAGAATCTATTGCAAATACTGATGCCAGTTTATCTATTCATCTTCTGGAATGATTACAAGCAAGATCCATTAACATGCAAATTAAAAAGCAATGATATTTTAATGAGAACCTGGAAATTGCAGCAATGAATGATCTCCCAGGAAATGTATGGCTGAAAAGATGGAGCACTTCCCCTTGCGCCAGAAAGAAGAATCCCCTGCCAATGAAATATGCGCCCTTGATAATGAAGTCTAACTGCCAAAGGTGAAGGCGTTTTTGCTCTGAAACAAAGTACGGCTTTCCTTGAATGGTACGGCCTGGTACAGATTTGTACGGCCTGGTAACAGCAGCAAATAAATAAATAATGGTACGGCCCTCTGACAAATCTCCAGATCTTATTGAAGTTGGCGCCTAGATGTAAGAACTCCTCTGCACAATTTGCTATCAAAAAACCCTGAAGTTTGAATCAACTGTGAAGTGTTGTGACCTTTTTCACACATCACCCCATTCAAGATGGGGACCCCCTAATTTTTGCTCCATTCTGGTCTTTTTGGCTTTGGTTTTTGGTCTCTCTCTCCGTCTGTCTCTTTTCTATGGTCTACTTTCCGGGATTCCTCCGCCGTTGAGCTTAAAATGCAAAAATTTTGGCCAAGTTTGAAAATTAGGGTTTTGAGCTTCCTTGCCAATTTGAGGTCGAATAGGGTGAACATATTGAAAATTGAGCTTAACATTGGTGTTAGCATGTTTCCAGCAGACTCTCAGCAAAGTTTCATCAGATCCCAAGGTACTTACTATTTTTAGTAAGTGTGAAATTCAAGGCAATTTGTCAGCTATTTCGAGATTCCAACTGTCACACGGCATTCAGAGCATATCAGGCTGCTTGTGTGCAAAATTTGAGCGAAAACAGGCAACTTTCTATTTTTAGCAGTCTAGCTTCCGGGACGAATTTCAGGGTGCAGATGCAAAGATTTTCTTTGCATGTTGGCGTATTCCTTCTGGGTTTTTCGAGACCTTCGCGATGATATAACATGCAAAACGAGACGACTACTTTCAGAGTTCAGCCTTCCGAGGCTATTTTTAGGGTTTGCATGTCAGGGTTTCTTTTGCATGTCAGATGATTCCTAATGGGTTTTTCGATAGCTTCGCGATGGTGTGACATGCAAACGGAGATACTCACTCAGTAAGGAACTTGCTATTTTTAGCAGGTATGTCCCAGTAGCCGCTTCCCAGCAGTCCAGATTCACGAGCTGATCGCAATGCCGCAGAAACGAAGAGAAACAGAGTTCATTTGATAAGCATGCAAAGCGAATTAGGGTTTCCAATTTCGGAGCCTAAAAATAGGCGTAAAAAGTCAGAATTTTCGAAAACCGGTGTAAACCATCACGATCAGCATCCTTCAGGCTATCTGCTGGTAAAATTTCAAGTCAAACGGAGCACTTACTATTTATAGTAAGTCAATTTGGAATCTAGCTAAAAATAGTAAATTGAGCGCATGCATCAGTGTCAGCCAACAGGTCACGTGGTGAGGAGCGCCTCATCCAAATTTCAACTCGATCGGAGCATGGGAGCTATCAGAAACATGAGGTTACTATTTATAGTAAACCACCTTCAGAAACATGCTAAAAATAGCAGGGCGGCTAAAAATGGCAATGGCAACAAGTTGACGAAGTTACAAGGATGCAGTGTGCAAAGTTTCAGGCCATTCCGAGCTTCAGAAGTGCAAAATCAAGAAGACTTACTAAAAATAGCAGGGCGTAAGCTGGCGAAAAACGATGAAAAAGTTCTAAGTCTGGAGCTTTATCCAGTACCACCTCAAAATGCGCCCTCATCTCCAGTTGGAAGTCATGAAAAATGTTTAAGTTTTGGTTTCATCCTCCTACCATGGCAAAATGCGCCCAAGCTAGTGGAGTAAAGTGAAAAAAATTCTAACTCTGAAGTTCATCCTGCTCAGGGGGGTAAAATGCGCCCATCTTGAGAAAGTCAAACAGGTCAAACATTTTTATCCTGCTGCTAGGCCAAAATGCGCCCAAGGGAGGTTGATAGCATGGAAAATTTCTAAGTGTCAAGGTTTATCCTCCACCCCCTGTGAAATGCGCCCAACTCAAGATGCCAAGCATGAAAATTTTCTAAGTATCAAAACTCGTCCTTCACCCAGGCTAAAATGCGCCCAAGGTGCAAAATGGTCAAAGCAAAGTCAAAGCATCTTGTCCTCCTCCACTTGTAAAATGCGCCCATGCAAAAATGAGCCAAGAAGAGAGTCAACGAGTCAAAGGAGTTCATCCTCCTGCATGGGTAAAATGTGCCCAAAATGGGCCATGTAAGGACAAAAACTGGAAGTCCAAGAGTCACATGCAAGGCGTTTGAAGTTTAAAATGGCTAAGTTAAAATTTCGTCCTCCACCTGCAAGAAAATGCGCTCAAGAAATAAAAGGGTCAACTAGTCAAAGATTCTTATCCCTCACCTAGGTGGAAATGCGCCCAAACAAGCTCAAGTGAAGACAAAAGCGGAAGTTGAAGAGTCATCCAGTAGACATGCCTAAATGCGCCCAAGTTAGGATGGTAAAGGTAAATGCAAGCTGGTAAGTGAGGTGAAAGGTGGTTAAAAAAAATATTCCAAGGCGTGGTAAAAGGCAAGTGAATACTCCAAGGCGTGGCAATATTCCTCCTCAAGTGTGAAAGGCGCCTAAGGTGGCAAGTCTTAGAGATTTTTTTTTTAAGGCGTGTGAGGCATGTTGAGAATAAATGCTAAGGCGTGGTTTCAAAATGTCTTCTAAGTGATAAGCGCCCAAGTGATATGTGTGAGAAAATATTGCAAGGTGTGGGATGTGTTGCGTAGGCGTTGGAAGTGAAAATCTCTAGGCATCAGATGAATATTCTCCTTAAGATATAAAACGCGCCTAAGATGTTAAGTGAAGAAAAATAAAATATTGCTAAGGGCGTTGGAACTTCAAGTGAAAGTATTTTCCAAGTGTGAAATAAAATGTGAGGAGAAACAAGTTGCTAGGCGTTGAAATTTTCAAGATGATAAGTTCTTCCTAAGGTATTGAAAATGTTGGAAATCAAATGTGCTAGGCATGAATAAAATTTTCTAAGTGAAGTTGATATTTTCACAGGCAAAATTTTCGAAGTGATCCAAAAAATTTCTAAGGCACAAAATATTTTCTCCCTTAGAAAAATGCCTAAGTCTGGAGGGGTGATGGAATTTTCCTGTGATGAGCAGAGTTGCCAGTGATGAAGTCAGTGAATGCCAGCTCCACAGGATTGATAAAAATTTTCCAAGTCAGAGCAAAATTCTCAGAGGAGATCGAAGAACGAGAATAAATTTGATGAAAGAATATTTTCTAAGGTTCAAAATTCAAGAAAATTAAATGAACCCGTTCGTTGGGCACCCATGAATTCGATGCGCTCTGGAGAAAATTTTCTTCTGGGTATTGAAGATTTCTGATAAGGATTGGGTTTTGAGGTCTTCCATGCTTCGCTTCGGCATTCAGGGTGGAGATTTTGATGGACGCAGGATCGATGAGTTTTCCTAAGGAGAAATTTGAAAATTTTCTAAGGCAAAATGAAGAAAATGTGTTTTCAAGGTGAAATTCTCCGGACGATGAATTTGAAAGGAACTGCCTAGGTGAATTTGCTTAAATCCTTCGTGAAGATAGTTTTCTTGAGCCAGAGATGAATAAAATCAAGGTTGTCAGAACTCCAACAGGTGAAATGAATTTCCTAAAGATGCAGTTGAAGTTAATTGCATGATACGCCCTTGAGGAGGATGAGGTTTGCTAGTGAAGGCGATGAACGCTTGGAGATCAAAGCGCGAGAATCAAGTAAGTGAGTTAAGTTTATATTGTGGAGTGTTCTAATGCTTCTCTCCTTGCTTGTTTTGCAGGATGAGCGTGGAGGCTAGAGCACGATGACTTGAAGTGGAAGCACGATAAGATGAGTTTCAACTTCGGAGGAAGAAAAATTTGCAAGAAATTAGCTAAGTGTTAACTCAAGTGACAAAGATGAAGACCCTCAAGTGGGAGAAGTCAAAGAACAACACCAAGAAAGAAGATCAGGAATAGTGTGAACGCATCTACAAACGGAATCTTCTAGAAGGAATAATGGACATTATGGCTCATTTATTACCCCTCCTTTGTGGCGGTTTTTAGGGTATATCTTGTTTAGGGCTGAGGTGGCACGATTCTGGCCACTCTAGTGATTGTAACCCTAGCCGTCTTTTGGGACTTGGCTAGCTATATAAAGGGGGAGTCCCCCTCATTTGTAATTCATTAGAAATTAGATTTAGAGGCAGAAGCAGAGCTTAGAGGAGTAGGGAGCAATTAGATAGTTGATAGTATAGTTTAGATTGAAAAGGAAGGAAAGTCTTCCCCTTGGATACTTTGTAAGAAGTTGTCATGTATGCTTTCATAATAAAAGAATTTTCATTGATGGTGAATTCTTCTTTGTTGTGAATAGTTGTTGAGGCTTCTTTGTCCTTCTAATTCACGTAGCATCTTGAAGTAGCTTAAAGTAAAGTAGATTTCATTTCATGCAAGTATTTAGTAGTTGTGGAATGTGGTGCTTGATTTGAACAAGACTTTGCTTGTCCATACCACTAGCGGGCTCGCTGACGGTGGGTTCGCCTTGCGTGGTCAACTGGAAATTTGTGAAACTTAACTTCGATTATGATTTATACGTTGGCATGCGTCGTTGTGATGGTGTCTTCATGCTAAATCGTGATCTGAACATCTTAAGTCATTCCTCTGAAGATTGCACCAGTTCCGCGGAAGCTGTCCGAAGTGAGGCAAAACGGAGCTTGGTTGAAGTCTGTGAGAATTGATCGCCGTGTCCCACGCCTTAGAGTAGAACATAAACTTCTTAGGCCCTACACCCCTTTTAAATTCAGTTCATTTCTGGTTAGAATTAGGAAACTTGTGCTCATTTGCCAAATCATTTGAATTACCACGAAACCCATAGTCCAGCATGCATTTGTCATTGTCGAACAATTGTGTAAAGTCCCCTTGACATACCAGGCAATGTCACGGTGAGCCAAGCAGGATCTATTAAGCACTTAGGAACCTTGGAGTTGAAAGCATGATCTTACTCGCCAATCTTAGCATCTGATACTTTGTTCAGAGAGGATAAGTCTTTGTTGGAAGCTTTAATGCAATGTTGGTCTGGGTCTCAAAACCAGTAAAGCATGAAGCTTCTGTAATTTCTTAGAATGAAGGAAATCACTGCCTGACTTGTCATCCCGGATGATATCTCACACCCTCTGAATCGCTTTCACTAGAGATGGCTCGTTCCCCAATGCTCTGAGACTGAAACCCTTGGCTTCCGTGCTCTTGACGAAACTTGATCAATTTTCAATAAACAATGACATAATGGCTCGAATTTCCAAGCAAATGCCTTATACTCATGAAAAGTGTGAATTCCTTAAAGATAGGGAATCATTAAAAATTCAACTTCTCTTGTTTAATTAATTCAATAGTCTCTGACCAAATTTTTCAGTATAATTTAATATCACAAATGGCCCCTTCCATGATGGGCGACCCCTTCAGCTAAAATCACTTAAGTCATAATATTAAAATATTACAACTTTATATTATATGCTCCAGTTAATTAATATTTAATTAATTCAATTAAATATTAATATCTCTCTCAATATTCACCTGATGCACGAGCCGTCTGAAGCTGACGATGTCATGTCCCCTTCTAGTTGACATCTCTCAGAGCACAGGATTAGCCTATTATGCGACCCTCGTAGGCTGATAGGTTGGATAGAGTCATGTTGGAGCTTGGCCGGCTGATTGGCGATGTTGTCCGATTGGCTTTTCGTTGGGGCTCATTGGACACTTAGCTTGAGTTGCTATTTTTTAGCAATTTCGGCCACTTCAGTGGGACCCTACTATTTTTATGATATGGATTGATAGCGTTGAGAATCCTTGTCGTCACTTCAAGCGACTTGTGCATTGGGTGAATAGTGAGAGATAATCAATATTTAATTGATTTAATTAAATGGTAATTATTGGAGTTTATAATATAGGTTATAATGTCAACCATATTATATAGCAAGTGATTTTATTTGAATCTGTATCGATAGAACCATTGTTAAAAGGGTGGCTGAAACTATTGAAGAAAAATTAAAAATAAAGTCAAATTTTTAATGATTCCCTATTAACAAAAATGCACTTTTAGATATTATAAGGAATTTGCATTGGAAGTTGACCATTATATCATTTAATAATTGAGAATTGATCAGAAATCAATGATACCGCGAAGCCTAGGATTCGATCTAGCAATGGGGGCAGCTCATGAGCGGTCGGAGGTGTGAATATCTTTTGATTGTGCCGAACAAATTCTTCATTGAAAGATCCTGGTATCCTGAGAATAATAAATTAGTCAGGGTTTTGATTAGCAACTTATCCATCAGGGATTTCTCAGTGGAGGCGCCTATTTTCTTCAGATCTAGAGATTCCAGAGAGGGCCGTACACTTTATTTATTGGTTGCTGCTGTTACAAGGCCGTACAAATCTGTACCAGGCCGTACTTCCATAAAAAGGGGCGTACTTTTCAATGCAAGCAAATCGCCTTCCCTTTCCTCAGTCTGACATCACCAGTTTGGGCACAGTTGTATCTGGGATCATTAGAGCTTGCCAGACGGAAGGAGAAACATTTATCCTGTGAAAGTCGTACCATTCATTGTACTTCTAGCTTGCTGCTATTACCAGGTTATTATTAAAAAAATTGTTGTTTCTTTGTTGCATGTTACCGGAACTTTACTGTATTGAAGCCAGATGATCAATAAATGATTAGCCAGCATTAGATCTCAATATTTCCATCATTATTGATACTGTAGTATTTTATTTTGAATTTATTATAAATTCTTTGCACAATCGCATTATTCTTTTATTGCACAAAAACCCAAAACAGTCAAAAACGCAAAAACAAACAAAAAAACATCAGATTCAAAAACAGGGGGAAACTAGGGTTTCTACAGTGGTATAAGAGCTAAATCCTGCCATCCTGAGGGTTTAGCAGTCTTATGCAGCCAGAACAGTTTGGGTCTCACAAGTATTACACACGCAGACGTGCTCGATTGACAGGCAACAGAGTTTGAGCAGGCAGCCGGAAAACATGGCTGACAGAACAGATGTTCCTAGAACAAAGATTCCTCAAAACCCTAGAGATCAAGACGATGCAGAGGTTTTGCATGCACTCAGAGATTTACGTGCAGGTCAGCAGTAATCTAATGATGTATTGCAGCAGTTGACAGTGGCACTTCAGAGATTGGGTACTCCGAGGAGACCGTCACCACATCGTGACGCTGAGAGGAGTGAAGTAGGATCTCGCAGGGCACCTAGGACAGCCTCACGAACAGCAGATAGGCCTACCAGGCCAACTTTTGTGAGACAGGAGGCCGAGGAGGTCATGGCAAGTGAGGAGCAGGATGAGTTGTTCGCTGATACACTTATGGAAGCAAACGAGGAGTGGGAGTTGGTACCACCGGAGGTCAGAGAGAGGATCTCTTTTGACCGTTTTGTCACTCAAAGGCGAGAGCACCACAGAGGTCGACAGGATTGGAGACCTAGATACCAGAACAATGATCTGAAGCATGCAACCAACAGGCTCAATCTAACGATGTTCGATGGTAGTGGTAAGGTCACAGCTCAGGCCTGGATTAGTAAGCTAGATACATTCCTCACTTTGCGTCCGATGGCTGAGAGAGATGCTATCCGATATGCGACACTGCATTTGGAGGGAGTAGCTTACGATTGGTGGCACCACGGTATGGTGACCTTACAGCATGACAGGATCATGTCATACCAGGAGTTTGTGGACAGATTGGTTGAGCGGTTTGACAGGAAGGATCTGGAATCCTACTTCAGAGACTTGGCTCAGTTGAGACAGAGTGGCAATTTGGAGTCCTATATTGGTGATTTTCAGAGATTATCAGTTATGGTTCCGAACATTTCTGAGAGGCGATTGGTAGTGCTTTTCATGGAGGGGCTGACAAAGCCATTGCGAGATTGGATCAAAGCCTTTGATCCTCCTTCGTTACAGGAAGCGATGAAGAAAGCACGAAGTATGGAGTTGGCAGGACCATCTAGTAGATTCAACTCCAGAGGTTCTTCATCTTTCAGGGACAATAAGGGCTTTAACAGAAACAGAGATAAATCTGATTTTAACAAAGAAAAATCAGATTCTAAAAACGATTCGAAGGGTAAATAATCAGCTCCACCCTTGGATCGAGAGGCCCTTAACGATCTACGCAGGAAGAAGCTTTGCTTCTACTGCAAAGGTCCCTACGACGCCAATCACGATTGTCCTTTGGGGCCTAAGGGCAAGGCAAATCGAGTGATGTGGGCGTATTATGAGGATTCGGAGTCAGAGAATTCCGAACAGCAGGATAGTTTTGAGGACTCAGAGCCAGAGGCTTCAGAGCCTAAGGTAGAGGCAGAGTCAGAACTTCAGATATAGGAGGCACGTTTATCTAGCATACAGCAAGAGGGCTCATTTAGGATTCGTAGCAGGACAGAGGGTCATTACCCTACTTGATACAGGAGCCACACACAATTTCATAGATGCTAGGTTTGTTGAGAAACGCGGACTCATCACTGAGGAGTTCGAGGGCATTAGAGTCAAGGTGGCCGACGGATACACTTTGAGGTGTGAACGCATGATTAAGGATCTCCCTTTACGCTTGAACAATTATGAGTTCAAGGCTGATTACTACGTTGTTAACATGGGAGATATTGATTTGGTCTTGGGAATGAAGTGGCTTCATTCATTGGAGGAAGTCACTCTTCGACTCAAGGACATGGAGATCCGTTTTGATGTTGACGGGAAGACACACATACTAAAAGCAATTCGGGACAGCAACATCAAAACAATTTATTTTCGTCGGATGGAGAGGCTCATGCGTCACGACATGGTAGAGTGGGCTGTAGAGTGCACTTTAGCACCTATACAGGAGGGACAGCAGAAAACTGAATATCATCCAGACATACAGCAGTTGAGAGTCAAGCATGATAAGGTATTCAGTGATATTCCTACAGGGAGACCTCCAGACAGGGGCATAGAGCACATTATAGAGCTCGAGGAGGGCGCTAAGCCCGTTATGATAACTCCTTACAGGCATCCTAAGAGGTTGAAGGATGAGATAGAAAAGACAATAAAGGAGTTACTTGCTATGGGTCACATTCGGCCTAGCAAGTCACCATTCGCTTCTTCAGTTGTGTTGGTAAAGAAGAAGGATGGCACATTACGCATGTGTATTGATTATAGAGTCTTGAATAAGAGGACGATCAAAAACAGGTATCCGATACCGCATATAGACGAGCTTATTGATGAGCTCCATGGTGCATGTTACTTTACCAAAATTGATTTATGGTCAGGGTATCATCAGATCAGGGTTCGTGAGGAGGACATAGAGAAGACTGCCTTCCGTTGTCATTGTGGGCACTTCGAGTTCGTAGTGATGCCATTTGGGCTCACTAATGCGCCAGCTACATTTCAGTCCACGATGAACAGAGTTTTTCATTCACTGCTGGAGGAGATTCGTATTGGTCTTCTTCGATGATATCCTTATATACAGCAGGACTTGGCAGGAGCATCTGGCTCACCTGGAGACCGTGTTGAGTATTCTTGAGAGGGAGTCCTTGTACGCCAAGGAATCCAAGTGTGACTTGGGGATGACCGAAATGTTATATTTAGGTCACATTATCAGTGCAGGAGGAGTGCGGATGGATCCTGAAAAGATCCGTGCTATTATTGACTGGCCTACACCGGCAAACCTGACACAGTTGAGAGGGTTTCTAGGTTTGTGTGGATTCTATCGCAGATTCGTGAATGGTTATTCACGACATGCAGCCCCTATGACAGATTTACTGAAGAAGGGTGCATTTATTTGGACTCCTGAGGCACAGGAATGCTTTATGAG
>VDFB02128079.1:0-25639 GCA_007258455.2 Sequoia sempervirens
CGGGCATTACAGAAGGAGGGAACAAGGTCTGATTATCGCAATAGCCCCTCATGTGTGGCAGAGTGAACACACCAACCACATGGCATGAAGTGTACTCCTCGGCTACACCTCACGTTGCATCGTCATGCAACATGGACTCACCAAGTGGCCCACACACTCCTTGGATATTCACATGGAATGTGCACCTCGACCACATCCCACATCGCGTCTCAGTGCGGCATGGTCATACACCAGCTAGAGAAGGCACGTACTGGCTGTACATCGCATGGTAGTGTGTTTGTGGCTCCACGGAAGTAGGCACGCACATAACACACCCCGCATAGCGATACCTCATGGAAAGGGCACACGCAGGTACTTGTCATAGCTAGAGGTATACATGGATAGAACAAACCCATATGCCACCCGACCCAAATACTGTCGAGAGCAAACATGAGTGTCCCTCCACAAGTGTACGAGGCCCCATAACGCTCATCGCACAAGTAGGCTAACAAAGACAATCTCAGAATGTGCCTTCACGTGTCTAAGCATGTGGCATCGTGTAACACAACATCATCACCATCACTATGTCAGAACATCAGTGGGGTGTGGCATCGTATCTATCACCTCATGTCAGAGCAAGTGCAAATACACTAAATATATAATGCAATACGATAAAATCACTATGGGGCTACGCGAGCTTCACCTCTCATACAGACGAGGTTTACTCGCTAATGCCAGATCAACATCCCTACGGATGGCCAGGCATATACTAACAACCTATGCTACTATACTCAAATATGTGGGGATTAGGTTAACACATATAGATCATCTATCTTGATCCATCATAAGGGAAAGTAGTGGGTACGATTCCTTGGGATTGGTTGAACTGAAAAGAGAGGACTAATAAAATAATAATATATTCACAACTTAGGGGATGCAATGCGTCGCATTAGGCCACCAAGAGGAATGTAATATGCTTAGAAAGATCACACTTACAAAGGACATCACACCTAATGTCATCCACAAAGTGACAAACACATCACATAAATGACAAGGCTACACTAAGAATCATGAATGCACAATGAAATAATGGTAATGTATGCCCCCCACTTTAAAGGAATTACTACACATCATTCTATGATAAATCACTTTAAAGTGGAGAAGGAAAGAAAAAGGAAAAAAAAGACATGAGAGCCATCTTGGAAAGCCCTATTCCAAGTCATATGTTTTGAAGTTAGGTTGCATCATTTCAATAAAAAAAGAAAAAAAAAGAAAGGGAAGGGTATGTGCAAGATCATGATGGGCCAAAGAGTGGCAATATGATGGGTATGTGGCTAACAACTAATTTTTTACCCAAAATTGATTAAATGAAAAGGGTTTTTAAAGGAGATTCCCAGCTTTCCACCGATATAAATTATGCTTTACTTTGAATTTAATAAGTAATTATTACACATTTTCTATTCAAATTATGAGTAAAGTCTTGATTGATAGGCTGATTGAAAAACATCTATAGCTTTCAAATAGTATCACTTTTTTTGAATCTAAAAAATGTGTCACATTCTATGCTTTGCATACTATAGGATTAAAAAAAGAAAAAATGAATTTCATGAATTTTTGACCAAGTTAAGGTGGTTAGACATATGAGTTTTTATATTTTTTAAAAATTGTAATAAAAAAATCATAATTAATTATTTAGTTTGGAAAAAATTATAAAAAATATGCATCACATCGGGCATGAGTATTCTACTTATATCTAAAATATTATAAAAAAATATTATCATTTTATTGTGGTTAGGGAGGTCAGATAGACACCTACTTATTTTTTCCCTAAAATTTAAGTACCATTGCATTTAAATTTCATATTTTCACCAAATAGATTTTTCTTTTTGTTTTAAACAAATCTAGTAGTTTAGAAATTACATTCAATTTGCTACAGATTCTATTCTTACATATTTTTGAAATAATATAGATAACTTATTCAAATTTTTATGTCAAGTTGCCTAACTCTGATTTTTCTAATTTTTTTGCCACTTAAGGACCTATTTTTTCCATGATGATCCTGCACATACCCAAAGTTGTCCCCCAGAAAAGAAAATACACCAAACACAAAAGGGATCTATGCATTTGGGGTCAGTACTCTCGTTGCTGCAATGATTGTATGAAAGAGCACAAAACTATCATCATTCCCCAAAGCACATGGAATGGAAGAATGACACAAAGAGAGTGAAAACAAAGGAAAAGAAAGTCCATTTTGAGTCAACATCGAAGAGACATTGCGGTCTTGACACTTTGCATCATCCTCAAAAGGAAAACACAAGCGAAATGAAAAAAAAAAGGTGAAAGAAAATGAAAAATCTTTTGGGTCAACATGAAGGAGACATTTTGGTCTCAATGCCTTGCATCATCCCAAAAAGGAAAACAAAAAAAAGGAAAAATACAAGGATTTTGGGTCAAAATGGAAAAGACATAGGGCATCTCTATGATTTGCGTCATCCCCAAAAAGGAAAACACAAAACAAAAGAAAAAGAGAAAAAGACAAGGACCATTTGGGTTAACATGGAAGAGACATAGGGTGTCTCTCTGCTTTGCATCATCCCCAAAAGGAAAACAAAAAATGGAAGAAAAGAGAAAAATACAAGGACCATTTGGGTCAACATGGAAGAGACATAGGGCATCTCTACACTTTGCATCATCCCAAAAAGGAAATCACAAAACAAAGTATGACAAATAGAAGAATAAAGATACAAATACAAGAAGTGTACAAAGAAAGGAAACATCAAATGCATGATATGGGGGAACATAATACACACATGAAAAGAAAAAGAAAAAGGAAAAAGTAATGCAAATGTAAGTCAACCATCTAACAAGTCATCCACCTCCCAATCATGTTCAGTGTAATGCAAAGGTGGTTGGCTGTCCAAACAAGGAATCACAAGTGTCGAACTAGGAGTTGTACTAGGTTCTTCACATGGTGGAGGGGATTTATCATTTAAGATAATTGTAGATGAAAATAAATATTTTAAATCATTGTGTAATTCTTCATCTATTTTAGCGATCTTCACATTATCATCATCATCATCAAGATTAATAATGACAAGAGGAAGAAGGGTGATTTCTAAGGATGGATGTATCAAGAGTGTTGGTTGTTGGATGGGTTCATTTTGTTGTGATTGTTGGGATGAAATTTTGTGTGTTAGGTTAGGAGAGGGAAGGTGGTAATCTATTAATTTTTTCAAGGGTGGAGGTTGATTGTATTTATCGTCATCCATATGAGATTGATGAGCAAGGAGACGATGGTGACACTGACATTCTTGAGCACCACAATTTCGTTTAATTCTATTTTGGAGTTGTTGAGGTGTAATAGTGGATTGATTCATCATAGGTTCTTCCACTTCCGAAGGGGGAAGAGCAGGAGAAACCAAAGAGGATGGATCAACCACTTTATCTTTCGATTTATACACTTGTTTGATATGAGAAGGTAGGATAGGACTTATTTCATTTTCCTGTGGTCATTTAAATGATGGCTAGGAAGTGTCAAGAGGGGATTGTTTAGAAGGTTTAATGGTTTTTTCAATATTGAATTTAGGTGTAATCATGGTTTCATCTAGAATAGGATGGGTGCAGGTGGGCGGAGATGTGTTACAAAGAGATAATTCAGCTATCTTTTTGGCTTTAAACTTTTGATAAGCAATGTAAAAGAAGTCCTTACGAGGGGTGATAGGTTTCATGGGTTCATCCCAAAAGGACTCTAATGAAAATTTAACTTTGGAAGATAATGCATTAAAGCCACTATGGTGTATGGAAAATACCTCATTGCCATGTGGAAACTTCAAGCACTTATGAACAACTGATGGGACCGCTTTCATTGAGCAAACCCAAGGAAGGCCTAGCTACAAACAAAATTGGTCAGATTGTGGAATAATGGAAAATGTTACCTCCAAAGTCTTGGGTCCTATTTTTAAAGGTAGTATGATCGATCCAATCATAGGGCATGCAAAACCATGATGTTTTTTAATCCATGTAGTCGGTTTATTATAGTCATCTTGATATAGATCATGTAATACGAAAATATCCTCTATGATCACGTTATCACCACAAGTGGGATCTATTAATATCCTATTAGTAGGCTTATTATAGATTCTACCAGCTATGTAGAGAGGACCATCAGGAAGCTTTTGCAGTATTTCCTTAGCAGAAAAAGAAATATCAAGAGATTTAGTGGTTTGGCCCTTATGAGGAATAACGCCTATCATAGCTACAAGTTTATCCATAAGACTAGCTTGGGTAACAATAGGAGATGTATCAAGTTGTTCATTGTGTGTATCAGTAGTCATTACATTAGGCTTTGAAGGTTCACTAGCCTTGAGAAATGAGGTAGTGTGTTTAGGCATAGGGTTGGTGAAAATTTGCAAATTTTGGTTAGGGGGTGAAACAAACTTATTTTCTTGACCATTAACACCCATAATGGTCAATTCACCTGAATCAATGAGGTCTTGAACTAAATGTTTAAGATGCTTGTAATGTTCGGTGTCGTGGCCATTTTGACGATGAAAATGGTAATAAGCATTAGGTTTGAAGGTAGGTGGTAAGGGTTGATTAGGATCAAGTTGTCGAATAGGTGGTAAGGTGAGCATGTGTTTTTGAATTAATTGGTTCATTGTGTGATGAAGAGTATTGGGTAAAGGAGTGAATTTTCTGTTCAAATTTCCATAATGATAAGGCACGACTATCTTAGTAGCGACCATTGAATTTTGAACTTGTTGAGTTGGTTGTGGTTGTGGTGAAGGAGGTGGATTAAATTGTAAAAAGCCTTAGTTAGGTTTGCAGAAATTTTGCTTGTGGTTTTGGTTTTGGTTGTTATTTTCAAGTTTTTCAACTCAGCTGGAAGTGGATTTTGACTCATGACTTGAAACTAAATTTTATTAATACTTTATTAATCACATAAGGTTGTACATAAATGCATGAATGAAGGAAATTTCATCATGGTAAGTTTATCTTGAAGGTTGGCATGCAAATTCTCAATAAAAATCTTTTGCAAATGTGCATCTAGAATTTTGACATCAACTTGAGCATATAAGGATTGGTGTGGGAGGTGAAATCTGTCACTTTTTCATCTATGTTTTTTCTACATCTTATAAGGTCAGCCATTGTATTTTTAGGTGTCATGTGCACTTGAAAGTGACTAATAAGATCTTCCACCAATTCGTTAAATGAATAGATGGAATGATTGGGCAAGTTGGAAAACCATTCTAAAGTGGTATCTTTCAAGGTCCTTGGAATTTTTTTTGCTAAAAGTTTATTGTCAAGGAAAAAGTCAATACACAAAGTAGTATAAGAATTGACATGATTGATAGGGTCTCCTTTTCCTCCATATTTCTCAAACCTTGACATTTCTATCCCTTGTGGCATTGGGGTACATAAGATTTCTAATGATAAGGGGTTGTTGTAGACAGGATATGTGGGTGGAGTGGGTTGGCCTTGACTAATGGTGGAAACTTGGTGTTGCATGGATGAAATAGTGTTAAGGAGTTGTGCAAGAAGAGGATCCGAATAATAGGGTTGACGGGGAAGGGAAAATGGTGATGGAGTGTAAGTGATGTTAGGGGAGGTGAAAGGAATGCTAAGGGGTGTGAATGTGGTGGAAGGAACTTGCAGTGCCACAAAAGAAGTAGGAATGCTAGTGGAAATTGGGAAAGAAGTAGCCACATAATTAAGTTGATGCATAGTTGTGTGGACTTGAGGATTAGTGTAAGTTGGTATGGAAGCTATAGTTAAAGGGGGAGGAACTTGAGGTGCTCCTTGGTTTATAAGAATGTTTTTGGATTGGGTCGTTGAAGAAGCATGTTTATTGTAAATCTCAACAATTTGTTTCAGCAATGGAAGCTATAGTTGAAGGGGGAGGAAGTTGAGGTGCTCCTTGGCTTATAGGAATGTTTGCAGATTGGGTAGTTGAAGAGGCATGTTTATTGTAAATATCAACAATTTTATTCCAGACCTTTTAACCCACCATCACTCTCAAATAAGTGATGAAGGTTCTCAATAGTAGGTATAGTAGTGGTGGAAATGTTTTCAAGTGATAAATCTTGTTGTAAATGTGCAAAGTCCTCAAGAATATGAATGACCTTTTCTTGCAGGAGGGATTTGTTTTGATTGTCAACATGCATAGGATGGAAAGGTGAAGACATGGAAGTGGAATTGTTAGGGCCTAATGTACCATTTTACACACTAGGAGTAGGAGCTCGTGAGATCCCAAGGTTCACAATGAAAGTGCTATCGTGGGATTCCATGAGTCTAGAACTTCTTCTCACTAAAGTATTATCAATGGGGCACCAAACACTCATGCAAGTACCACAAAGGAGGGGTGGATGGAAATGAAAGCTAATCTAATAATGTAAAATTCAAATGATAGAAAATTTTCTAACTATAATAGAGATGCAAATACAAAAAACAAAAATGTAGGAAAATTCCAAAAAAAGCATAGAACTACTGTTTAAAAAGTGTAGAGGGACTGATTCACCCTAGGTGACGAATGAGTCCCAAGATGCAATTTTTGTGTGTTATTCAGAATTTTAAGGATGAATTAAATGTTCTAATGAATGCAATTATAGATGCAAAATGCATATTTTTACTTTTTTCAGTGAAATTGAATGCAAAAATGAAAACGAAAGGAATGTTTCACTAATGCAAAATGAAAGGTCCTAGAATGCAATAACAAAACAATGTCCTAATTGAATGCTAATGAAAATAAAAACTAGGATGCAATATGTTACTGCAATCATAAGTTTAAAGGGTTCAAAATTTGGGTTCACCAAAATGAAACATAGATTTTTCGGAACCCAAATGCTTGCTCTTACACTTCTAGGGTTTTTCACCTAAAAGGAGAGAGATTTGGGTCCAAAAATACTTATGTAACACTAAAATTGGGATGTGTGTGATGTGATGTGATGCAAAGGAACTTAAATAAATGCAATTGATTAATATAAATGGTTAAAAATGAATGCAAAAGTGCAATTACAACTATGTTTGAAAACACATCGTGATATGCAAAAAACTATGTAAATGAATAAATTATGTAGAATAGAAAGTATAGGGGTAAATATGAGTGCACCTGGATGAAGTGTGAGATTTTTAGAGTTTCTGGAATGCTAGTGAATTTTATTGATTTTTCATATGGGATTCATTCACCCAGGGTGGAAAATCAGTCCATCTACTGGTGAAAAACTGCCAGTAGCTAATTTTTGTCTGTTAGGATCTAAAATATGACTAAAACCAAGTTTCCAGTCCTAAGGTGGTACTCATTTTCTAGAAGTGGTGAATCAATCCTCCCCCAAATTCCTAAAAAGTTGGGAGACAATTCTGCAACACTAGATTTGAGAATGTTTTCTTGTCGGGTTACCGAAGTCAAATCTACAAAAAATAGACAAATAACTCTCTCCAAGCTTGAATTTGATTATGTTTACTTGAAGAACCTAGTTGAAATAAAAATAAATCTTCAACACCTTATAACCTGTCAAATTTGCAAACAAAGGGCTGACTGTTGATCTTTTAATTCTGAAGTAATGTCAATGGCAACTTCAAAGTGCTTCAATTGATGATGTAAAAATGCTTGAATTCTTGGAATGAATCGGTGGATAAGTGAACTTGATGAATAGGGGTTAAAATGAGGTGAAAAATGCATATTTACACAATTCTTGTGCCTTACTATACATTCATACCTCATCATAGGCCAACAACAAATGATTTTTAATAAAATACTAAAAGGAAATTTGAAATATTTTGAATCTAGGGCCAAGGGTGACTCATTCGCCACCCATGGTGAATGGGTCCCACTTAGGACATAAAAACATGTGTCAGGAATAATGTTGTATTTAATGTTATTTGTCAGGATAATATGCAAAAATACACTTAATTAAGTCATATGAGGGCATAAAAAGACAAAATAAAGCATGAGAATGGTGCAAATAGTGAGGATGTGCCTAGAAAAGCATGAGGGCTTGTTACAAGACTTTACAAAACTTCAATATAGGACTTGTTGATGAGTGAAAAGGTTATTTTTAGTTAAGTTGTATTAAATAGAGTCTAGAAGAATGTAAAAATTTCTTACACCACCTCACAACACCTTCACAAGACGTCGTTCTTTGAGTTTTAGTACCTAAATAAGCATGTTCAAGCCATGTTACAACATAGTTCCAACACCATAAAACAAGACCTAAAAGGCCATGAAAATGACAAGGGGGCATTTTTCTACAACACACTTACTATGTTCTCAATCACCATGTGAAAATGACTTAGTAGACAAAGCTTTGTCACCATTTGATAGTAACTTTCATTGTTTTTGGTGTTTGTTATGATTCAATCACTGTTTGATAGTGTTCTTCCTTTCTCAATGCTATAGGAAACATGACAATTCACAATTTGCAACTCTCTAACAACAGTAAATAGATATAGTAAAGATATTTAAAATTTTAGAAGTGGATTTTTTTTTAATTGCTAAAGCTTATTTATTAGTTTTATAACTTAAAATTATTTAAGCTATTTGAATAGATAAACTTCATATTATAAATATTTAAATTACAATAGAATCAAGTACTTAAAATGATTACATAGAAGTTGAATGAAAATTAGTAAATTACTACTGATTTAGCTTTTCCTTTTGCATGTTTATAGGGTTATTTCTTCCAGCATTTGTTAGGCCTATTTTGGATTCTATGGAAACAACAAAGGCAGTTCCACATCCAAGTCTAAATGAGGTAATGACCTATCCTTCTGTGATGAATTTTTTAGGATACACCCAAGAATATATCTAAAAATATCATATTTTTAAACCTTCAAATTTTTGAGATCATTGCAGATTTGATTTATTTTTTTACAACTGGACGAATTTAAAAAATTGTTCCTTGAAAATAATGTAAATGAAAATGTTATTTGTCTAGAATAATCTAAGAGTATTATTTTTCACTTGCACAATTTTTTTTGTCTAACTTAAGATAACTGTTAAAATTATCATTTTGTTAATCATAATATTTCATTGTATATTTGTATTTTGTTAGATTGTATTGGATAGTTAATGGCTAAGTTTTTTTTAAAAAAAAAAATCAGCATAATATACTTCCATGTACTTATTTTCATCACTTGTAAATCTAAATTTTTGTTACTTTTTTCTATCATAAAAAATAGTGATGATTTTAGTCTCTGTGAAATATTTTCATTCATGTTTGAGATCTCTATATGGTGATGAAAAAGGCCCTAGGGTTTGGTAGGGTTTTGAGTATCCTTACTATTTTGATGGTAATGTTGTCACTAAGTTCTCTCCTTGCCCAAATATAGTCAGTTGAGAAACTACCATGATGCCCTTGACTGTAAATTACTTTGTTCTCCCTACCTTCTCACTACAGGTCTAATTCTTCAACTCTACCAATTTCCCTTCCATCTCAGTTTCTTTTCATGGTCTTGCATATATTCTTTTATGAATTTATTCTTATGACTCTGAAAGCTATCACTAGGTCTATTATGACTATTAGGTCTTTGAGCATATGTTTTTCTACTACGAACTCTTATATTGTCATAATTTTTATGAAAATTCTCCAAGGATGTTTGCTCACTAACTTAACTCTTTGTATATTTTCCATTATGCATTGAAAATTCATGGTTTCTAGTTAACTATTTATTGTTGGAACCATTGCCATGTTTCTTGGGACTGTCATCCTTATAGGATAGTTTCCTTATAGATTTGAATGTAATTTAAAAGGTTCCCATAAATATTGAAAAGTTTCATAAGACTATTTTGTCAAGGTAGTAGATCATCATGACAAGTTTCATAAGACTATTGTGACAAGTTTCATAATACTACCATACCGCAAGAGCCAAGAAGGCACGGTGTGGTGTAGCGATAACATCCCACATTATCATGAAGGCTGAGTAATAAATGTGTGGTATGGCAATAACAAAATACTTATCCTTCATCCCTACAAGATCCAAGAAGGCACTATGCAGTGTAGCGGTAATATCCTACATTACCATGAAGGCCAAGAAATAATAGTGCTGTGTAGTGGTAACATCTTGCATTACCACAAGGATCATGTCAAAATGGTGTGAGATCCCTATTAAACTATAAAAATAAATATCACATTTCTTTGAGGCATTTTTTTGAAATAGTTTTCTTGCCTTGTGTATATTGCTTCCACATTTTCATGTTTGTCTAACAGGGTACTTGTAACTACAACATATGACAAAAATAATCCTTGTTGTTATGCTTTGATGGATGTCCCTTCATTATTACTAGATATCTAATGTAGTGTACATTATTATAGTGTAAACCTAAATTTCAAATTGTTTCATTTAGCATCACCAATATTCTCCGCAAGAATATTATCCCTATTTAAAATGATGGAAATGGTTCACATCTCTTAGAAAAATTTCTCTTGCAACAATCTTGGAGATGAATTTAGATGTGGTGTGAAAATTAGAACATACTCGAAGGTTCTTAACAACTCTAATAGTTATACTAGGGGTTGTGTTTAACAAACCAAATGCAATTGCTAACTTTTCACTATGGTGGTAGATAAATGATTCTTTTTTCTTCTATTCCATAACATTGAGTAAAAGTCTTGAATCTGGAAATACCCTGCTACCTTCATTTGCGAAGCGAATTGCTCCAATTTCAAATATATCTCCCATGTTTGTGGATGTGATTTGTCTCCTACACAAAAAGTAGGTACCCATTTATGCCCTTCAATCCAACTACATGGAGGTATCATTTTAATTCCTCTTTCTTTCATCAATCTCCTTACTATGTGAACCTCACCACACTTGCCCACTTCTGCATAGATGTTTTAGAGAAGAACATAAGTTGTAGCATTTTTAGGATCCAACTAAAAAAGAAATGTTGCTGGAATACTTAGCCTATATTCATATATGATCACAAGAACCAAAGATTTAACTAGAATCTCAGTAATAATGTTTAGGGTTTCCTCAAGATAGTAAGCACGGGGACGAAGGTCAACCATGCACACCTAATGATCAACTATATATGTAATGCAATAAGGTTATTGATGTGTGAAGTATGTGTGTCCCTCATCCACTAAAACTACATGACTGCATGCATCTACAACACAAGAAAATCTTACAATGTCAATGTTCCAGAGTGCTTCATTAATTCAAATATTTTGAGAGCTTCCTTGCAAAATCCATTTTGTGCACATTATACAATCATATCATTTCATTCCATGAGATGACATCTCTTTCAGGAATTTTATCAAACAATTCATTTTGTACTACACTTTGGTGTCAAATGTTTGGTAATTATGGTTAGTTTCATTACATTCAAATTCTAAATTCTAAGAAATTATATACAGTAAATAGATTGATGGCTGTTTGGATAGTGAAATTAGCTCTCTTAGAAATTAACTTAAATATCTAGAAGGATTATTTTAATTAAAAAGGATTTTGTGGCTGTTTTTGTAACAATGGTTAACATTGATTTTATAGTGCAGCTAGCTTGCAATTTTCATTCAAGATACAAGTCATCAAAGTCAAGCACATACCAAGAAGATGATACTCTACTTCAAACCCTCAACCTCACTTAGTTTAGTTTTCTTACATGGGGATATTAAAGAAGTTGGTAAAAAATTAATATATATCATTTTTTGTTTGTGAAGGAGAATCCTATGAGATTCAATATGGCAGTGGATCAATATTTGGTTTCTTAAGTAAAGATGATGTCATAGTTGGGAAACTTGTTGCGAAACATCAGGTTAGTAATTTTTGGATGTTACTTGGCTTCCCAATTGGATATCAAAGATCTTTTCTCATCAACTTAATTTGGAATTTATGTATAAATAGATTCTTCCATGGTATAGGTCTTTACTCAAATAACACATGAACCGGGGTTGACATTTTTGTTGTCTAATTAAGTCTGATGGAATTCTTGGGCTTGGTTTCTAGGAATTTTTTGTTGATAATGTTGTTCCAGTCTAGTTAGTGTTGATAGCCTTCATTATATAATGTCAACTTAATTCTATAATTTGAGCATATCACCTTTCTTAAACTTTGAACAAGGTTCTGAAATCAAGAGTTCAATATGCATATTTCAGGCCTATGTTGAACACTCTGTTTAAGGTATTTGTTGACAAGGCTACAATTTTTTAATTGATTTATCTTTCTGATTTGTTTGGAATTTCTTTTGTAAACTTGCAATATACAATGCACTTTTTTTCTTTCTGAATTGAGACTAATATTAATTTTGTTGGTTGTATTGAGGCACAAGTTCATTCATGGCAGAAAAGGTAGCACCTTGTTGCTCATATTAGATGCAACATTGCATATAAAGGAGGAGATATTCTAGCTAGATTATTGTTGACTACGTTGAAGGAGAGAGCTTCATAAATGGGACACAATCAACACTCTCCTTGGATTCTACATGTTACATTTTTCTCTAGCAAGATTTCCTACATTGTAGAAGTTTTAATTGAGAGATGAAAGGGGAATGTGCTCACATTGAAGGGATTTAAGCATGTGTTTCCATCATTGTAGAAGTCTTTTGGAGAAGTTTATTTCTTGTAGTCATTTCTCTACAATATTGTAACTCAGATTTTCACTCTTGTGACTAAAAATAAAAATTGTAATGCTCTATTTGTAAGCTGTAACTAGAACACCTTTCTTTTATTGATAAAGTTCACCAATTTTTCCTTCTCAATGGTTGTCTTATTGTGTGCAATTGATGATTGATGTGTATTTTTGTGTTTTATGCTTAAATCCTCAAATAGTAGTCAATTAAAATGACTAAATATACTACTAATTGACATCAATTAATAATTAAATTGACTAAATATACTACCAATTGACATAAATCAATGAACAATGAATAAATATGACTAGATATATATGACCAATAAAATAAATGAATAAAAATGACTAAATATACTAGGGTGATACCACAATAGTGGTTTACAATTTGTGGCCAAACTGGACACTTCAATTATTATTTTTAACAAAATCTTCACATTCGGGCACCTATAGCGGCTAAATCGCGAGGAATTTGAAGATGATAAAAACTAGAATCTCGTCACATTTTATCTGTAGATTCTAAAAATATTTTTTTCAATTTTTTTGGAATCAGATTGTACTTCTTTTTCATCTCCCATGAAAACTAACTTTTTTCATAAAATAACATTTTTTAAAAGTGATGCACACCGTATAATGTATAACATTTTTTCCATGAAGGATAAAATTCTAATTCTTTCAAATTTAGATTTGTAACTTTGATCTCTAGTGTTTCCACTTGGTTAGATAGTTTTTTATTGAATATTTTTTCCTTAATCAAGTTTTGAATTCAACCAATTACAATTCAGACATAGCACGACCATATAATGTGTAACTTTTTTTGTATATATCGAAATTCAATTTATTTATTTTTTGTTGGATCAAGGGCTTCAATATCTAGTGCACTTGTATTTTTCAATTTCTTTTTTGATAATCTACTATTTTTCAACATGTGTGGAACAAGGACCTTCATTTTTGATGAAAAACCTATGTTTAATAAAACTAAAAAAACAAATACATAATAAAACCAAAAAATTTAAAATTATATTTGTTGGATAGCTCATTCTGAGGACTACTTGATTCTAGTTGGGTTTGTGAAAATTCCTCCATTTTCATCCTCAACCCAAGCTTCGAAGTTCCAAAATTTAGGTTTTTTTTGTGGCTCAAGGGGGGATGAGGGATAAGGGGGGTTCACTCGAACCCCTTTGTTATGCATTTTTTTGGTTTTTTGGTGGTCAAAATTCAAAGGGGTTGATTTGAACCCTAGTTCGAGCAAACCTCTAATGGGTTCACTCGAATCAATAGGTTCGTACAAACCCCAAAAATCACTTTTTTTTCTTTGGGGTCATTTTTTGTGAGTTTTCCTTCCTCACTTGAATTGTAAACCACTATTGTGGCTTCACCCACTACCAAATTACAACAATCAATGACTGAATCAACAACTAATAAGTGACTAGATTACAACAATCAATGACTAAATCAACAACTAAATAAGTGATAAATTAAATATATCAGTGAATAAAAAATGACTAAATAAGTGAGCAGATTACAACAATAAATGACTAAATATATCAGTGGAAAAAAGTGACTAGATCACAAAAATGAATGACTAAATCGATGACTGAAATATACTACCAAATCGATCAATCAAAACAATCGATAAATGACTGAAAATGGTTTAGTCATCAATCTGGTTGCATTATATATGACTGACAATGGTCACGTGACCAACTGTAGTCATTTATAAGTAGTTTTTAGTAGTTTTTTTAGTATTTCATTATTGTTTTTGTACTAGTGTATAAAACTTATCAGTATGACACAATTAAAATATGAAATTATAAATATGCTAATGTATTCAATCTGATTCACAATTTCATGGAATATATTAAACATATCATCAACTATAGTTTGAAATATGATTCATGAAGTGTAGTATAAATACCTAAAAACTACTAATTCACTTCCATTTTCCAAATCATGTTCTATTCCTTACTTTGACATTGAGATAAAGAGTTTCCTTGACTCTAAGTCTGGTCTTCATTTTCCTCGCCCCATGGACATCTTTTTAACTACATCTCAAATTCAAAATTCATTGTGTCATTGTCATTTGTGCCACTGCCACCAATATTTGAAGTGTTGCACAACACTCTTCTTTCACATATGGATTTCCAAATTGTGAGTTCCCTTTTGAAAGGAAAACTTTGGACATTGTACATAGTTGCAAACACCCTCAAACAATTTTCCAAATTCTTGTCTAGTCTTTTTCTTATCTTTGATTTCAAAAACCCCAATGCACTGAAAACTTTCTCATCCTCCACCGACCTCAAAATCATTGTTTGACATAAATCAACAAGTTTGAAATAGTTTGATAATGAATCATGCAATATTTCACTCTGACCTAAGTTTGTCCAAACCCTTTTTATTGATCCCGCTTCCATGGGATTCTCCATTTCCTCAAACTGGTCAATCATACTTACTGCAAAATGCTTGGATTTTCATTAAGCTTAATTCCATTTATAATTCCTCCTATTTTCTATCCATTGTACTTTGAACTTTTCAAAAAGTGTTTGACCAAGGTAATTACCTTTTTATGAAAAAATTTGGGTTCGCTTAGTTGCTTGAAATACAAAATTGAGGATAAACAATAGATATGTATTCAAGTATTTCATCTCGAGGGAATCATTCATAAATTTCTAAGGAAATACATCTTGCAATAGCCTTTAAATTAACACTAACATATTTAACAATTTTGTTAAAAGATTCCTTTGTAACAAGTACCTCTCTAGTAGACCATTTGACCATTATACGATGGTGCATTGGTATCTCAACTCCATGTACAACGCCACATAACTATCCACTTGCGTTAAACTAAACAATTTTTAGGATTATATAAATATGTAATTAACTTCCAATTTACACAATTTGTACTTTAGGAAGTGTTAGCTCTCAAAAACGTAGGCTGAATGCCTCAAGAGGTTGCCACTCTCTTGGTATGCTTTAGGGTAATAGACAAAGCCAAATGATTTAGGCTTTCTACTCTTTAGGTGCTACTATACCTAGGTGGGTGAACCTTTATGAATGAAGCAGTATTAATGTGCTTATCTCTCTTGAAATGTTTTTCCCACAATGGCAGATGGGAGTGGACAAATAAAATCAAATTTGGTATAAATTGTATAGCACTATTTAAAAACTAAATCCTAATATGTTCAATTAATAGATGTAAAGAAAATGAATGAATCTGAATGGTGAAAATGTAGAGACTAGTGCCTTATTGGGTATGCGGAGTCAAATGAAATAGCAATGGGCAACCTCTTTCTGGGAAACACTCAAATTGTTTGGAATGTGTTTTGTTTATAACTTGTATAAACATGCAAGACTATGACTACTAAGCTATTCTTTAATAATCCAAATGAATTTCCCTGATTACTGTGATCAACCAAAAGGATTTAATCTTTCCTTGAAAGAACCAATCAATTAACCACATAGATATAGCAAATGTGCACTAATAAACTAAATATAAACTTTTTATATCAATTTAAACAACCAGAAAGCATCAATCTTGGAGACAACTTAGTAATACTTTCAATAAATTCAACAGACAATTGACACCAGAAATGAGCTACAACATCAACTAATTCTCATTAAAAACTCCATTTTGAAAACATGCATCATGGTCTCTGTTCTGTGGAAATTTTATCCAACTGTATATTATCTACCTTCTCTACTCCAATCTAATTTGATCTTATCTCATTTTACAATTTAGAATGAACATTTATACACCAACAACTAAACAGACACATCACTTCATACTTCAATGTTGGCCAACAGTTGCAATCGGGCTTTTATTAATCATCTTTGAAGCAATCGCCAAGATATTTTGTAGTCACACCAAACCTCAATGTTACACCAATAGTCATCCTGTGCATTGCTGTGAAGTTATGCTGTCTCATCGAAACATTAAGTCTCACCGATGAATATCCTTTGATTTTTGTGTTTTGTTGTGACCCATGAAGTCGAGAAGATATCCCATATACAAATCTTTATCTTACCGAGATGTGTTCCTTAATGTATTTTCCAGTCGCTAAGACACAATCACTCTCTCACTGATGCAACAATACTTTAACATGACATTCAAATCGAAAAGACTGCAAGACCACTTGCCCATAACCCTTGGTAGAATTCATTCGCACTGTCGGCAAGATCGAAGCCATTTGGTGAGACTTTACTCTGATGCATTAACTCTTGTCGATATGTATATCCTCATCAGCGGTCGACAAAACACATCAAAATCACCAAGACCTCATCATGAGTACCCTTCAGTCATATCAATATGTTTGCTTTATCGTCGATCAACAAGACACTACGAATTCGCAGAGACCTCATAACAAAAACCCTTAGTTTGGTTGATACAACATTCTGGTGTTTTAGTCGGTGAGACACAATACACTCGGTAAGACCTCATCCTGAAGTTTTTTGGCTTGGCCAAAATGAATCCATGTGTGCTAATCGGTAAGACATAACAACTTCACTATGACTTCATATCGAAAAACCTTTAGTCTAGCTAAAATACATCCATGTGCACTGGTTGGTGAGACAAAATATTTCACTAAGACCTCAGTCTGATGACCTGACTCCTACCGATAAATCTCCTCATGCATTTAGTCGATGAGACACGACCCATTCGCTGAGACCACACCTCAATGATATCACTCTCGCCGATATGATTTTTCTCCTATTGTTGAGACAATGTGTATGTCCTGCCGATAAGCTGCAAAAGATATATATTAATAGAGGATGCACTATGGACTAGGGATACCTTGATTTCTCCATGCCAATAGGAATAACAATATGGAATATTCAGACATAGATGGATTTTATGGGACAAATACGGGAAAAATGGGAAAATTTTCTCATGGTGGGACTCATTTGGAAACTTAGGGGTATGAAAAATATGTAAAATTATCAGAATTTTATAGTTCTAATAGTGGCTCCATCTGGGGATGAATGATTATGAGATAATTGCAAGGGTCCAGATCTTTGGGTGAGCAGACCAAACACAAAATGATGAATCAGTGGGAAAAATGGAAATGGACATGAATGAAAAATGGAGATGAACAAAACCCTAAACTACTGTACATGGAAAAAAAAATAAAAGAGGATCATCAAGTATTGTCCATGCACTAGCAACCCTTAATCCTTTGTGTTTCAACTTCATCAGTTTTGAACTGTAACGGTCTAAAACTCAAACCACAAATGATAGTTCAAGGCCATCCAAAAGAAATTCCAATACTTTCCTCTATCAAACACCTGGTTTTGCCTTGAGTTCATCAGATTCTTCTTGAAGATATTCATGCAATCTTTCTTTTCATTGTTATAAGAAGTTCATAGAGAGTCATCATGCTCAGCTTGGAAAAACTTCCCTTCATCATTCTGTAATTAAAATTCTCCATCATCATAGGAAAAACCTATGTTATCCTCAACATAAAAAGTGCATGCATATTCAATTCAAAATTCCTCATTATCTTTCTCATTGTTATGTATTATGAAACACTCTCCCAGCTGTATTGAAAATTCACCATCAAAGTGCCTTTCTTGAGAAACAATTTTTTTTGTCATATCAATGTTGTCTGAAACAAACAAGTTTGAAACCTTTTGCACTTCTTGCATATCATCATTTGGAAACAACACTAGATTATGACTCATATCTTCAATGTCATGCATATATGAACCAATCAAAGCTGGACCTCTATCATCCTTGGTATGCAAATAAATGTCTTCTCCACATGAGTTAGGAATTTCAAAATCACATACCTCCTCTTGAATGAACACATGCATTTGATCAACTCCAAAGGTTTCTCCATCATTTCAAGAAATGCACTAGGAGTCATATGAATTATTGCACAAAGAACTTTCACTGTCAAGACAAATGTAAGTTGGACACAAAACTTCAGGATCATCCTCATGTACACATCTCTGATATTCAAAATTTAGAAAATCTAAAATTTTCTCACTGCTGAGTGAACACATTTCTTCGTTTACATCACTACAGTTGTATTATTCACTTTTATCATTATCAAAAAGAGTTCCAAGATCCTTAGAGAATGAAAAATTAGAAACATTACCAACATAGTCATTTGTTCCATCATTTTGTTTGTTTGAAAATATCTCCTCTTCACCATAAATAGGATTTGAAAATATCTCTTCTTCATCAAATGTGTCTTCATGGCTTTCAACTTTAGTTGGAGGTATTATATACTCATTATCAAATGAATCAACATTTCCCATTGCTTCTTCTTCTTGATCACCACAAGAACTACAAGAATCACCTTGCCGTAAATCAAAATCCACAAGTCCATCTTCACAATCTAAATACTCATTGGATCCCTCATAACACACACTTCTTTGCCTGTTACAATTTGTTATGCAAGACAAATCTCTTGTATCTTCATCTTCCTCATGTAGGCTATCATATAAATGATATTGACTTGTACATATCTCATCTTCTATTGGCCGCATTGTCTAATCAATGTCTCTATACTCATCAGAAATATAACCATTGGATTCAACATTGATAGTGTTCTCATACCTTATCTTCTCCATGGCATCAATGAATTTATTCACGATCACAGACTTGTTGTATTGATAATTCTGACCAATAGGTTGATTTAGGTTTCCAAACTTTTATGAACTATGCAACAAAAATAGGTTTTGTAGGCTTACAATTAGGAGGTAATTGCATACAGACATTTATCATCCTATTGTATAGGGAGATTAAATCTTCTCCTTCATATTTCCTTATGTCAAGAAATGCATCAAAGGGGGAAATTCCATATTCTGATTTTGTGATGGAGTCTTGGCTTTGAGTATACTCATCTTCTTCTTCTTCAAATTGTTGATTCTAGCATACATATCGCTGCAAGTTCTAATTTTCTTGAATCTCTAGTAACCGATGGGAAGCCCAATTTGGTGCAGAAAAATTTCCATATTTCTCAAGAAATTGATCTTGAAATCCTTGGAGAGAATCAATAGAAGCTACTGGTAACCTATTGAACCAATTCCTGGCTTCATGGATGAGTGACATCAAGAAAAGCCTCATATGTAAATCCTCATATGGTATATCCAAATCTTTGATGAAAGCATTGAAGCTCCTTAAATGCTCTTCAATAGAAATTGCACTACTCCCTATAAATTTAGGCACCAGACCTCTCCAACTTTCATCCATAGGGTAAGGGTATAATTGAAAACCTGCCAAGTCAAATTGTCTAATCAATGTCATGTATTGATCAGGGGGAGCGCTAGGTGGGTACTGATACTGGTATGGTGGACTATTGTATTGTGCATGATGATGTGGCACATAATGCTAACCATAAGGTCACTACATATTTGTATATTGTGCGAGAATATGAGGTGGATGGTATGACTATCCTTATTGATTCCCTACTTGATGGTGAGGAACCCTAGGTGGATCAGAAAGCCCTACACTATGATTACCCTACTTATGAGGTGATGCATACTTTGGGGGGAAACTAGTTGTTTGAGCAATACTTTGAGCTTTCTGCAAGTTGAAATCTCTCATTGCTTGTATCTCCTTTGTCTGGGATACAAACCATGCTTTGACTTCCTCATAAGTTAAAGATTCATAATCATCTTAAGGAGTTTCATAATCAATAGGTCCACTTAGATTACCCTTCATTTTTAGATCCATGTGTGTCCACTTACTACTACTAACAAGAGCTCTAGTATGACCTCCCCTATATTGAGATCTTCATCCATTCATGCTACAACATTTTTTTCAGAGTCGCCACTCACTTTCTTAAAAGTTAGAAAGTATTTGGTATTTCTTATTCCCAGTGGAGTCTGTACAAGGATTATGACTCTATGATTAAGGCCTTGGTTCTGAATTGAGTCCCTAGTAGAGTCGCCAATTTTTTAGCTCTCAAAATCATAGGTGGAATGCCTCAAGAGGTTCTCACTCTCTTGGTATGATTTAGGGTAATAGACAAAGCCAAATGATTCAGGCTTTCTACTCTTTAAGTGCTGCTATACCTAGTTGGTTGAACCTACATGAATGAAGCAGACTTAATGTGCTTATCTCTCTTGAAATGCTTTTCCCACAATGGCAGATGGGAGTGGACAAATGAAATAAAATTTGGTATAAATCATATAGCACTATTTAAAAACTAAATCCTAATATGTTTAGTTAACAGATGTAAAGAAAATGAATGAATTTGAATGGTGAAAATGCAGAGACTAGTGCCTTATTGGGTATGCAGAGTCAAATGAAATAGCAATGGGCAACCTCTTTCTGGGAAACACTCAAATTCTTTGGAATGTGTTTTGTTTATAACTTGTATAAACATGCAAGACTGTGACTACTAAGCTCTTCTTTAATAATCGAAATGAATTTCCCTAATTACTGTGATCAACCAAAAGGATTTAATCTTTCCTTGGAAGAACCAATCAATTAACCACATAGATACAACAAATGTGCACTGATAAACTAAATATAAACTTGTAATATCAATTTAAACAATCAGAAAGAATCAATCTTGGAGACAACTTAGTAATACTTTCTATAAATTCAACAAAAAATTGACACTAGAAATGAGCTGCAACATCAATTGATTCTCATTAAGAACTCCATTTTGAAAACATGCATCATGGTCTCTATTCTATGGAAATTTTATCCAACTGTATATTATCTACCTTCTCTACTCTAATCTAAGCTGATCTTATCTCATTTTACAATTCAGAATCAACATTTATACACCAGTAACTGAACAGACACATCGCTTCATACTCCAATGTCGGCAAATAGTTGCAATCGGGCTTTTATTAATCATCTCTGAAATAGTCGCCAAGACATTTTGTAGTCACACCGAACCTCAACGTTACACCAATAGTCATCTTGTGCATCGCTATGAAGTTATGCCATCTCATCAACACATTAAGTCTCACCGATGAATATCCTTTGATTTTTGTGTTTCATTGTGACCCATGAAGTCAAGAAGATATCCCATAGAAAAATATTTTTCTTATCGAGATGTGTTCCTTAATGTATTTTCTAGTTGCTAAGACACAAGCACTCTCTCACCGATGCAACAATACTTTGACATGACATTCAGATCGGCAAGACTGCAAGACCACATGCCGATAACCCTTGGTAGAATTCATTCGCACTGTCAGCAAGACCGGAGCCGTTCGGCGAGACTTTACTTCAATGCATTGACTCCTGTCGATATGTATATCCTCATCATTGGTCAGCAAGACACATCAAACTCGCCAAGACCTCATCGCGAATACCCTTTATTCATATTGATATGTTTGCTTTATCGCTGGTCAGCAAGACACCACGAATTCGCTGAGACCTCATAACGAAAACCCTTAGTTTGGTCGATACATCATTCTGTGTTTTAGTTAGTGAGACACAATACACTCGATAAGACCTCATCTTGAACTTTTTTGGATTGGCTAAAATGAATCCATGTGAGCTAATCGGTAAGACATAACAACTTTGTTGTGACTTCATATCAAAAAAACCTTTAGTTTGGCTGAAATACGTCCACGTGCATTGGTCGGTGAGACAAAAGATTTTTCCAAGACCTCAGTCTGACGACTTGAATCCTACCGATAAACCTCCTCATTCATTTAGTCGGTGAGACTCAACCCATTCGCTGAGACCACACCTCGATGATATCACTCACTGATATGAATTTTCTCCTATCGCCGAGACAATGTGTATGTCCTGCTGATAAGCTGCAATAGATATATATTAATAGAGGATGCACTATGGACCAGGGATACCCTGATTTCTTCATGTTGATAGGAATACCAATATGGAATATTCAGACATAGATGGATTTTATGGGACAAATACAGGAAAAATGGGAAAATGTGCTCATGGTGGGACTCATTTGGAAACTTAGGGGTATGAAAAATATGTAAAATTATAAGAATTTTATATTTCTAATAGGAAGTTAGATCTAGATATAGATTATCAAGGGTCATGCATGTCATTCTACATAGTTTGGTTTATTCATAGATATACATAGTTCTATCTTTCTTATTCTTCACAAGATTGTTCATTTCATCTAGCATGGGGAGAAGACCAACTAAAGTTAAGCCCCTTTATTATTTATGGAAGAGGGTACTAGGAAGCTGATTTTTTATTACAACTTCATAAAGCAATCACATAACATTGCTCAAAATAAAAACAATTTCACTATTCCTTTCCTTGAGTCTTTTGATATCCTATTTTCAATGATGGTAGACTTGGGTAAAATACATTGGCCATATATAATATAAACCATCTTTCTAGAGTTCCATTAGAATCTCATTGTGATAGGAATATTATGTTATGGGGAAATAATATATAATCTATAGGAGCTTAAAAATAGCTCACACCCCATAATCACCTACAAAATTAAAAGATAACATTCCACAAGAGAGTATGGAAAGATAATATCTTTCTTGATATGATATAGTACAAATATACAAAATCCTTTCTTAAATAGATGAGGTGAGAGATAAGATTAGACAAGATTATGACATGTGTCTTAATCCTATAACATGAGACAAATAACTCAGAAAATATTAAATGACCAAGGACTCAAGAATTAAATGCCAAAACATAAGGTAACATCTAAATGACAAATAAGACTTCTAGAGGGATTCATAATACCTAAGTAAACTTAACATGTGAATAGGACCTACTAGTGAACAAGATAGGTAGAATACCATATTCACACCAACATAATCAACATCTAAACAATATCTACAAAAGTATAGCTCTCTAACCCATACATTGTGTTAAATCATTTGATTCCAATTAATTTCTCCAATGATTGTTTATCTTTTAAACATAAAAAATAATAAGTAGAAGTGCAAAATTTTCCCAATATGTTTAGATAATATTAAAATTAAATTTAAATATTAATTTACTATAAATATCATATATTTGAAATCCAATTATATAACTTCAATGGGTTATTTATTGAACAATAATGTTTGCATGTAGCCTAAGAAAATGTGCACTACTAGTGTAGCTATGGATCACATTCCTTGTTTCATTTTAAGAAAATTATTTTACTTCAAAAATGGTGTTGGATAAATTTTGATGAATTGTATTGGTAATTTAAGTATATAAAGATATCAAGTATAAGCTCATAAAACATGATATTTGAAAAAAAATAGAATGCGTTATTAGACACAAAGTATTAGTATCCCTTTTCACTATTGCACTTATTTTCTCTGGCACCCTACTTAGCCATGGTCATGTTATTGTAGTACCCCTCCATTTTGCTTATGTTTTCTGTTAGCATACTTTCACTTTGATACACTTTGGTACTTGTTTTGGATATTTTGATTGCTGACATTAGAGTGATGGCGGATTTATTTTGTGATATGATGATACATTGTGGTGATAATTAATTTCTGACATGCTTTGTATTAGCGTAGATGTTTCCTTCAGATGTTATTGCTATATACATGTTTATTGTAGGTTAATTGTTATTTTATTTTTCAGTTTGATGTGATTTGTATTGGTGTGGAGAATGGAGTTGCATCACTCACTTGCGAGTGCCCTGTGATTTCCATGATTTTCTCCACATGATGTGCTTGTATAATGGATTATATATATATGTATGTTATTTGTTTGATTGTAGGATTGCAAGTACATGACACCGACTCCACCTGGTTTCTCAGGTCTAAGCGTGTCAAGACTCAACGGAAATGTTGATTGGGAGGTAGTAACAAGGTTCATCCTAGTCTAGTCTTAAACCCAGTCTCAAGTATGTTGTCAGTTTAAGTCTGGTGTCTTTGGTGGTCTCGTTTGTGTTTGATTGGTTTATTTGTTATGAATGGAAATTTTCATTATATCAATGATAGATTAATATTCTTTTAATTTGATGTTTATTTAAATTAATTTTTAATGTTGAAAATAAAGCTTTATATTCTATTTAATTTTTAATTAGTTTATTTGGTTAAGTAATTTAATCTTTGAGGTTAAAATTATTTAATTAATTAAATTAAGTTACTTTAATTGTGTGAATAGATTTAATTTAAATTAATTGTTTTGTGGGAAATGGTATTTTAATTGTTAAATAAATAAATAAAATAAGGAAAAGGGAAATTGTATTTTAAAATTTGAATTCTTTAATTCTTGAAATGCATTCAATTTTTGATAAGGAAGAAAGGAAAGATTATCTGAGAGGTGGTTAGAAGATATTTTCTTCTTGACATGTGTGTTAGTTAAATTAATTGCTTCTTGTTGAGGATTCTCTCAGAAGATATTATGTGTTTTTGGGGAAAACAGGAAAAAAAATTACTTCATGGGAAATGAAAAGAATGGGGGTTCTATTTAAAAAATATTGATCTATGTAATTTTGTGATTTTTTTCTGGGATTTGCTTAATATTTCTAGAAAAAGTTCTTTGCTTCTATTTTTGGATTTGTTTTATTCTGGGTATTGGTTTTCTAGAGGAGCTTTGGAGGATTGCGCGCAACATGCAGCAAGGTTTCTCTTCTACAGACAATTTTCAAGCTACAGGAAACAGGTTTTTCACTAGTTATTTATTTAATTTATTCTTTTGAAAAGTTTGTCTGTGAAAAAGAATTAGTATTGAGAAGTTTGTTGAAAATTGTTTAAAAATTGTGTCTGTTTGAGGAAATTGTTTGTGTATTAAATCTCTGTTCTTCTCGGCAATTTAATCTGTAGAGAATTTGTTATTTCTTTGTTAAAAGTTTCCTGTAGGAAATAGTTTGAATTAAAATTTGTGAAGGAAATCATTTGTTTGGAAAATGACATTGAAACCTCAGGGAATAAATTAGAACTTGTTGGGGAAAAATTTTGTGCGTACTGTAGAAATTTCTCAATTTCCCCATTACAAACCCTGTTGAAAATATATGCATGATTTTAGTAATCTATTATTCATTTTAATTGTATATATATATATATATATTTATACCATCATATATAAATTGAATTGTGAGAATTTTGTTTTGAAATTCGTGGTAATCACCGTACAGGCAGAAATGGGAATTTTATTAAAATAAATGGAATTATTTGAAATCACAATTTTTGTTTGTTTTTTTTTTTTTAAATTTCTTTTTGAGTTTGAAGG
>VDFB02128079.1:25739-65582 GCA_007258455.2 Sequoia sempervirens
GTTGCATTATATATGACTAACAATGGTCACGTGACCAACTGTAGTCATTTATAAGTAGTTTTTAGTAGTTTTTTTAGTATTTCATTATTGTTTTTGTACTAGTGTATAAAACTTATCAGTATGACACAATTAAAATATGAAATTATAAATATGCTAATGTATTCAATCTGATTCACAATTTCATGGAATATATTAAACATATCATCAACTATAGTTTGAAATATGATTCATGAAGTGTAGTATAAATACCTAAAAACTACTAATTCACTTCCATTTTCCAAATCATGTTCTATTCCTTACTTTGACATTGAGATAAAGAGTTTCCTTGACTCTAAGTCTGGTCTTCATTTTCCTCGCCCCATGGACATCTTTTTAACTACATCTCAAATTCAAAATTCATTGTGTCATTGTCATTTGTGCCACTGCCACCAATATTTGAATTGTTGCACAACACTCTTCTTTCACATATGGATTTCCAAATTGTGAGTTCCCTTTCGAAAGGAAAACTTTGGACATTGTACATAGTTGCAAACACCCTCAAACAATTTTCCAAATTCTTGTCTAGTCTTTTTCTTATCTTTGATTTCAAAAACCCCAATGCACTGAAAACTTTCTCATCCTCCACCGACCTCAAAATCATTGTTTGACATAAATCAACAAGTTTGAAATAGTTTGATAATGAATCATGCAATATTTCACTCTGACCTAAGTTTGTCTAAACCCTTTTTATTGATCCCGCTTCCATGGGATTCTCCATTTCCTCAAACTGGTCAATCATACTTACTGCAAAATGCTTGGATTTTCATTAAGCTTAATTCCATTTATAATTCCTCCTATTTTCTATCCATTGTACTTTGAACTTTTCAAAAAGTGTTTGACCAAGGTAATTATCTTTTTATGAAAAAATCTTGGCTCGCTTAGTTGCTTGAAATACAAAATTGAGGATAAACAATAGATATGTATTCAAGTATTTCATCTCGAGGGAATCATTCATAAATTTATAAGGAAATACATCTTGCAATAGCCTTTAAATTAACACTAAAATATTTAACAATTTTGTTAAAAGCTTCCTTTGTAACAAGTACCTCTCTAGTAGACCATTTGACCATTATACGATGGTGCATTGGTATCTCAACTCCATGTACAAAGCCACATAACTACCCACTTGCATTAAACTAAACAATTTTTAGGATTATTCAAATATGTAATTAACTTCCAATTTACACAATTTGTACTTGAGGAAGTGTTAGCTCTCAAAAACATAGGCTGAATGCCTCAAGAGGTTGCCACTCTCTTGGTATGCTTTAGGGTAATAGACAAAGCCAAATGATTTAGGCTTTCTACTCTTTAGGTGCTGCTATACCTAGGCGGGTGAACCTACATGAATGAAGCAGACTTAATGTGCTTATCTCTCTTGAAATGTTTTTCCCACAATGGCAGATGGGAGTGGACAAATGAAATCAAATTTGGTATAAATCGTATAGCACTATTTAAAAACTAAATTCTAATATGTTTAGTTAACAGATGTAAAGAAAATGAATGAATCTGAATGGTGAAAATGTAGAGACTAGTGCCTTATTGGGTATGCGGATTCAAATGAAATAGCAATGGGCAACCTCTTTATGGGAAACACTCAAATTGTTTGGAATGTGTTTTGTTTATAACTTGTATAAACATGCAAGACTATGACTACTAAGCTCTTCTTTAATAATCCAAATGAATTTCCTTGATTACTGTGATCAACCAAAAGGATTCAATCTTTCCTTGAAAGAACCAATCAATTAACCACATAGATATAGCAAATGTGCACTAATAAACTAAATATAAACTTTTTATATCAATTTAAACAACCAGAAAGCATCAATCTTGGAGACAGCTTAGTAATACTTTCAATAAATTCAACAGACAATTGACACCAGAAATGAGCTGCAACATCAACTAATTCTCATTAAAAACTCCATTTTGAAAACATGCATCATGGTCTCTATTCTGTGGAAATTTTATCCAACTATATATTATCTACCTTCTCTACTCCAATCTAATTTGATCTTATCTCATTTTACAATTTAGAATGAACATTTATACACCAGGAACTAAATAGACACATCACTTCATACTCCAATGTCAGCCAACAGTTGCAATCGGGCTTTTATTAATCATCTCTGAAGCAGTCGCCGAGATATTTTGTAGTCACACCAAACCTCAATGTTACACCAACAGTCATCCTGTGCATTGCTGTGAAGTTATGCCGTTTCATCGAAACATTAAGTCTCACCGATGAATATCCTTTGATTTTTGTGTTTTGCTGTGACCCATGAAGTCGAGAAGATATCCCATAGACAAATCTTTGTCTTACCGAGATGTGTTCCTTAATGTATTTTCTAGTCGCTAAGACACAATCACTCTCTCACTGATGCAACAATACTTCAACATGACATTCAAATCGAAAAGACTGCAAGACCACTTGCCAATAACCCTTGGTAGAATTCATTCGCACTGTCTGCAAGATCGAAGCCATTTGGCGAGACTTTACTCCGATGCATTAACTCTTGTCGATATGTATATCCTCATTAGTGGTCGACAAAACACATCAAACTCACCAAGACCTCATTGTGAGTACCCTTCAGTCATATCGATATGTTTGCTTTATTGCCGATCAGCAAGACACTACAAATTCGCTGAGACCTCATAACGAAAACCCTTAGTTTGGCCGATACATCATTCTGGTGTTTTAGTCGGTGAGACACAATACACTCGGTAAGACCTCATCCTGAAGTTTTTTGGCTTGGCCAAAATGAATCCATGTGTGCTAATCGGTAAGACATAACAACTTCACTGTGACTTCATATCAAAAAACCTTTAGTCTAGCTAAAATACATCCACGTGCACTGGTCGGTGAGACAAAATATTTCACTAAGACCTCAGTTTGATGACCTGACTCCTGCTGATAAATCTCCTCATGCATTTAGTCGATGAGACATGACCCATTCACTGAGACCACACCTCAACGATATCACTCTTTCCAATATGAATTTTCTCCTATTGTTGAGACAATGTGTATGTCTTGCCGATAAGCTGCAAAAGATATATATTAATACAGGATGCACTATGGACCGGGGATACCTTGATTTCTCCATGCCGATAGGAATAACAATATGGAATATTCAGACAGGTGGATTTTATGGGACAAATACGGGAAAAATGGGAAAATTTTCTCATGGTGGGACTCATTTGGAAACTTAGGGGTATGAAAAATATGTAAAATTATCAGAATTTTATAGTTCTAACAGTGGCTTCATCTGGGGATGAATGATTATGAGATAATTACAAGGATCCAGATCTTTGGGTGAGCAGACCAAACACAAAATGATGAATCGGTGGGAAAAATGGAAATGGACATGAACGGAAAATGGAGATGAACAAAACCCTAAACTACTGTACATGGAAAAAAAATTTAAAAGAGGATCATCAAGTATTGTCCATGCACTGGCAACCCTTAATCCTCTGTGTTTCAACTTCATCAGTTTTGAACTGTAACGGTCTAAAACTCAAACCACAAATGATAGTTCAAGGCCATCCAAAAGAAATTCCAATACTTTCCTCTGTCAAACACCTGGTTTTGCCTTGAGTTCATCAGATTCTTCTTGAAGATATTCATGCAATCTTTCTTTTCATTGTTATAAGAAGTTCGTAGAGAGTCATCATGCTCAACTTGGAAAAACTTCCCTTCATCATTCTGTAATTAAAACTCTCCATCATCATAGGAAAAACCTATGTTATCCTCAACATAAAAAGTGCATGCATATTCAATTCAAAATTCCTCATTATCTTTCTCATTGTTATGTATTATGAAACACTCTCCCAGTTGTATTGAAAATTCACCATCAAAGTGCCTTTCTTGAGAAACAATTTTTTTTGTCATATCAATGTTGTCTGAAACAAACAAGTCTGAAACCTTTTGCACTTCTTGCATATCATCATTTGGAAACAACACTAGATTATGAATCATATCTTCAATATCATGCATAGATGAACCAATCAAAGCTGGACCTCTATCATCCTTGGTATGCAAATAAATGTCTTCTCCACATGAGTTAGGAATTTCCAAATCACATACCTCCTCTTGAATGAACACATGCATTTGATCAACTCCAAAGGTTTCTCCATCATTTCAAGAAATGTACTAGGAGTCATATGAATTATTGCACAAAGAACTTTCACTGTCAAGACAAATGTAAGTTGGACACAAAACTTCAAGATCATCCTCATGTACACATCTCTGATATTCAAAATTTAGAAAATCTAAAATTTTCTCATTGCTGACTGAACACATTTCTTTGTTTACATCACTATAGTTGTATTATTCACTTTTATCATTATCAAAAAGAGTTCCAAGATCCTCAGAGAATGAAAAATTAGAAACATTACCAACACAGTCATTTGTTCCATCATTTTGTTTGTTTGAAAATATCTCCTCTTCACCATAAATAGGATTTGAAAATACCTCTTCTTCATCAAATGTGTCTTCATGGCTTTCAACTTTAGTTGGAGGTATTATGTACTCATTATCAAATGAATCAACATTTCCCATTGCTTCTTCTTCTTGATCACCATAAGAACTGCAAGAATCACCTTGCCGTAAATCAAAATCCACAAGTCCATCTTCACAATCTAAATACTCATTGGATCCCTCATAACACACACTTCTTTCCCTGTTACAATTTGTTATGCAAGACAAATCTTTTGTATCTTCATCTTCCTCATGTAGGCTATCATATAAATGATATTGACTTGTACATATCTCATCTTCTATTGGCCGCATTGTCTAATCAATGTCTCTATACTCATCAGAAATATAACCATTGGATTCAACATTGATAGTGTTCTCATACCTTATCTTCTCCATGGCATCAATGAATTTATTCACTTGATCACAAATTTGTTGTATTGATAATTCTGACCAATAGGTTGATTCAGGTTTCCAAACTTTTATGAACTATGCAACAAAAATAGGTTTTGTAGGCTTACAATTAGGAGGTAATTGCATACAGACATTTATCATCCTGTTGTATAGGGAGATTAAATCTTCTCCTTCGTATTTCCTTATGTCAAGAAATGCATCAAAGGGGGAAATTCCATATTCTGATTTTGTGATGGAGTCTTGGCTTTGAGTATACTCTTCTTCTTCTTCTTCAAATTTTTGATTCTAGCATACATATCGCTGCAAGTTCTAATTTTCTTGAATCTCTAATAACCGATGGGAAGCCCAATTTGGTGCAGACAGATTTCCATATTTCTCAAGAAATTGATCTTGAAATCCTTGGAGAGAATCAATAGAAGCTACTGGTAACCTATTGAACCAATTCCTAGCTTCATGGATGAGTGACATTAGGAAAAGCCTCATATGTAAATCCTCATATGGTATATCCAAATCTTTGATGAAAGCATTGAAGCTCCTTAAATTCTCTTCAATAGAAATTGCACTACTCCCTATAAATTTAGGCACCAGACCTCTCCAACTTCCATCCATAGGGTAAGGGTATAATTGAAAACCTGCCAAGTCAAATTGTCTAATCAATGTCATGTATTGATCAGGGGGAGCGTTAGGTGGGTACTGATACTGGTATGGTGGACTACTGTATTGTGCATGATGATGTGGCACATAATGCTGACCATAAGGTGGCTGCGTATTTGTATATTGTGCGGGAATATGAGGTGGATGGTATGACTATCCTTATTGATTCCCTACTTGATGGTGAGGAACCCTAGGTGGATCAGAAATCCCTACACTATGATTACCCTGCTTATGAGGTGATGAATACTTTGGGGGGAAACCAGTTGTCTGAGCAATACTTTGAGCTTTCTTCAAGTTGAAATCTCTCATTGCTTGTATCTCCTTTGTCTGAGATACAAACCATGCTTTGACTTCCTCATAAGTTAAAGATTCATAATCATCTTGAGGAGTTTCATAATCAATAGGTCCACTTAGATTACCCTTCATTTTTAGATCCATGTGTGTCCACTTACTACTACTAACAAGAGCTCTAGTATGACCTCCCCTATATTGAGATCTTCATCCATTCACGCTGCAACATTTTTTTCAGAGTTGCCACTCACTTTCTTAAAAGTGAGAAAGTATTTGGTATTTCTTATTCCCAGTGGAGTCTGTACAAGGATTCTGACTCTATGATTAAGGCCTTGATTCTGAATTGAGTCCCCAGTAGAGTCACCAATTTTTTAGCTCTCAAAATCATAGGCGGAATGCCTCAAGAGGTTCTCACTCTCTTGGTATGATTTAGGGTAATAGAAAAAGCCAAATGATTCAGGCTTTCTACTCTTTAGGTGCTACTATACCTAGTTGGTTGAACCTACATGAATGAAGCAGACTTAATGTGCTTATCTCTCTTGAAATGTTTTTCCCACAATGGCAGATGGGAGTGGACAAATGAAATCAAATTTGGTATAAATTTTATAGCACTATTTAAAAACTAAATCCTAGTATGTTTAGTTAACAGATGTAAAGAAAATGAATGAATTTGAATGGTGAAAATGCAGAGACTAGTGCCTTATTGGGTATGCGGAGTCAAATGAAATAGAAATGGGCAACCTCTTTCTGGGAAACACTCAAATTGTTTGGAATGTGTTTTGTTTATAACTTGTATAAACATGCAAGACTGTGACTACTAAGCTCTTCTTTAATAATCCAAATGAATTTCCCTGATTACTGTGATCAACCAAAAGGATTTAATCTTTCCTTGGAAGAACCAATCAATTAACCACACATATACAACAAATGTGCACTGATAAACTAAATATAAACTTGTCATATCAATTTAAACAATCAGAAAGCATCAATCTTGGAGACAACTTAGTAATACTTTCTATAAATTCAACAGAAAATTGACACTAGAAATGAGCTGCAACATCAATTGATTCTCATTAAGAACTCCATTTTGAAAACATGCATCATGGTCTCTATTCTATGGAAATTTTATCCAACTATATATTATCTACCTTCTCTACTCTAATCTAAGCTGATCTTATCTCATTTTACAATTCAGAATCAACATTTATACACCAGTAACTGAACAGACACATCGCTTCATACTCCAATGTCGGCAAATAGTTGCAATCGGGATTTTATTAATCATCTCTGAAATAGTTGCCAAGACATTTTGTAGTCACACTGAACCTCAACGTTACACCAATAGTCATCTTGTGCATCGCTATGAAGTTATGCCATCTCATCAACACATTAAGTCTCACCGATGAATATCCTTTGATTTTTGTGTTTCATTGTGACCCATGAAGTCGAGAAGATATCCCATATAAAAATCTTTGTCTTACCGAGATGTGTTCCTTAATGTATTTTCCAGTTGCTAAGACACAAGCACTCTCTCACTGATGCAACAATACTTTGACGTGACATTCAGATCGGCAAGACTGCAAGACTACATGCCGATAACCCTTGGTAGAATTCATTCGCACTGTCAGCAAGACCAGAGCCATTTGGCGAGACTTTACTTTGATGCATTGACTCCTGTCGATATGTATATCCTCATCATTGGTCAGCAAGACACATCAAACTTGCCAAGACCTCATCGTGAATACCCTTTATTCACATTGATATGTTTTCTTTATCGCTGGTCAGCAAGACACCACGAATTCGCTGAGACCTCATAACGAAAACCCTTAGTTTGGTCGATACATCATTCTATGTGTTTTAGTTAGTGAGACACAATACACTCGATAATACCTCATCCCGAACTTTTTTGGATTGGCTGAAATGAATCCATGTGAGCTAATCGGTAAGACATAACAACTTCATTGTGACTTCATATCAAAAAAACCTTTAGTCTGGCCGAAATACGTCCACGTGCATTGGTCGATGAGACAAAAGATTTTTCCAAGACCTCAGTCTGATGACTTGACTCCTACCGATAAATCTCCTCATTCATTTAGTCGGTGAGACTCAACCCATTCGCTGAGACCACACCTCGACGATATCACTCTCACTGATATGAATTTTCTCCTATCGCCAAGACAATGTGTATGTCCTGCTGATAAGCTACAATAGATATATATTAATAGAGGATGCACTATGGACTAGGGATACCCTAATTTCTTCATGTTGATAGGAATACCAATATGGAATATTCAGACATAGATGGATTTTATGGGACAAATACGAGAAAAATGGGAAAATGTGCTCATGGTGGGACTCATTTGGAAACTTAGGGGTATGAAAAATATGTAAAATTATCAGAATTTTATAGTTCTAACAGGAAGTTAGATCTAGATATAGATTATCAAGGGTCATGCATGTCATTCTACATAGTTTGGTTTATTCATAGATATACATAGTTCTATCTTTCTTTTTCTTCACAAGATTGTTCATTTCATCTAGCATGGGGAGAAGACCAACTAAAGTTAAGCCCCTATATTATTTATGGAAGAGGGTACTAGGAAGCTGATTTTTTATTACAACTTCATAAAGCAATCACATAACATTGCTCAAAATAAAAACAATTTCACTATTCCTTTCCTTGAGTCTTTTGATATCCTATTTTCAATGATGGTAGACTTGGGTAAAATACATTGGCCATATATAATATAAACCATCTTTCTAGAGTTCCATTAGAATCTCATTGTGATAGGAATATTATGTTATGGGGAAATAATATATAATCTATAGGAGCTTAAAAATAGCTCACACCCCATAATCACCTACAAAATTAAAAGATAACATTCCACAAGAGAGTATGGAAAGATAATATCTTTCTTGATATGATATAGTACAAATATACAAAATCCTTTCTTAAATAGATGAGGTGAGAGATAAGATTAGACAAGATTATGACATGTGTCTTAATCCTATAACATGAGACAAATAACTCAGAAAATATTAAATGACCAAGGACTCAAGAATTAAATGCCAAAACATAAGGTAACATCTAAATGACAAATAAGACTTCTAGAGGGATTCATAATACCTAAGTAAACTTAACATGTGAATAGGACCTACTAGTGAACAAGATAGGTAGAATACCATATTCACACCAACATAATCAACATCTAAACAATATCTACAAAAGTATAGCTCTCTAACCCATACATTGTGTTAAATCATTTGATTCCAATTAATTTCTCCAATGATTGTTTATCTTTTAAACATAAAAAATAATAAGTAGAAGTGCAAAATTTTCCCAATATGTTTAGATAATATTAAAATTAAATTTAAATATTAATTTACTATAAATATCATATATTTGAAATCCAATTATATAACTTCAATGGGTTATTTATTGAACAATAATGTTTGCATGTAGCCTAAGAAAATGTGCACTACTAGTGTAGCTATGGATCACATTCCTTGTTTCATTTTAAGAAAATTATTTTACTTCAAAAATGGTGTTGGATAAATTTTGATGAATTGTATTGGTAATTTAAGTATATAAAGATATCAAGTATAAGCTCATAAAACATGATATTCGAAAAAAATTAGAATGCGTTATTAGACACAAAGTATTAGTTTCCCTTTTCACTATTGTAGTTATTTTCTCTGGCACCCTACTTAGCCATGGTCATGTTACTGTAGTACCCCTCCATTTTGCTTATGTTTTCTGTTAGCATACTTTCACTTTGATACACTTTGGTACTTGTTTTGGATATTTTGATCGCTGACATTAGAGTGATGGTGGATTTATTTTGTGATATGATGATACATTGTATGGTGATAATTAATTTCTGACATGCTTTGTATTAGCGTAGATGTTTCCTTCAGATGTTATTGCTATATACTTGTTTATTGTAGGTTAATTGTTATTTTATTTTTCAGTTCGATGTGATTTGTATTGGTGTGGAGAACGGAGTTGCATCACTTGCTTGCGAGTGCCCTGTGATTTCCATGATTTTCTCCACACGATGTGCTTGTATAATGGATTATATATATATATATATATATGTATGTTATTTGTTTGATTGTAGGATTGCAGGTACATGACACCGACTCCACCTGGTTTCTCAGGTTTGAGCATGTCAAGACTCAATGGAAATGTTGATTGGGAGGTAGTAACAAGGTTCATCCTAGTCTAGTCTTAAACCCAGTCTCAAGTATGTTGTCAGTTTAAGTCTGGTGTCTTTGGTGGTCTCGTTTGTGTTTGATTGGTTTATTTGTTATGAATGGAAATTTTCATTATATCAATGATAGATTAATATTCTTTTAATTTGATGTTTATTTAAATTAATTTTTAATGTTGAAAATAAAGCTTTATATTTTATTTAATTTTTAATTAGTTTATTTGGTTAAGTAATTTTTTTATTTTTTTTTAAACGAGGGGAATCGGGTGCAGCACAGCCCCCCTATAACCCCCCACCACCGGTAAACTTTTTACTGTGACCGGCAATGTTGGCGAGACACACCAATCGGTACCATGAGAGCACCAGAGAGTCAAACCCATGGTGGGCGCCCTGCGCAGGGAACACCCTAACCAACTGGGCTCAGACTGACGCCCCTATTTGGTTAAGTAATTTAATCTTTGAGGTTAAAATTATTTAATTAATTAAATTAAGTTACTTTAATTGTGTGAATAGATTTAATTTAAATTAATTGTTTTGTGGGAAATGGTATTTTAATTGTTAAATAAATAAATAAAATAAGGAAAAGGGAAATTGTATTTTAAAATTTGAATTCTTTAATTCTTGAAATGCATTCAATTTTTGATAAGGAAGAAAGGAAAGATTATCTGAGAGGTGGTTAGAAGATATTTTCTTCTTGACATGTGTGTTAGTTAAATTAATTGCTTCTTGTTGAGGATTCTCTCAGAAGATATTATGTGTTTTTGGGGAAAACAGGAAAAAAAATTACTTCATGGGAAATGAAAAGAATGGGGGTTCTATTTAAAAAATATTGATCTATGTAATTTTGTGATTTTTTTCTGGGATTTGCTTAATATTTCTAGAAAAAGTTCTTTGCTTCTATTTTTGGATTTGTTTTATTCTGGGTATTGGTTTTCTAGAGGAGCTTTGGAGGATTGCGCGCAACATGCAGCAAGGTTTCTCTTCTACAGACAATTTTCAAGCTACAGGAAACAGGTTTTTCACTAGTTATTTATTTAATTTATTCTTTTGAAAAGTTTGTCTGTGAAAAAGAATTAGTATTGAGAAGTTTGTTGAAAATTGTTTAAAAATTGTGTCTGTTTGAGGAAATTGTTTGTGTATTAAATCTCTGTTCTTCTCGGCAATTTAATCTGTAGAGAATTTGTTATTTCTTTGTTAAAAGTTTCCTGTAGGAAATAGTTTGAATTAAAATTTGTGAAGGAAATCATTTGTTTGGAAAATGACATTGAAACCTCAGGGAATAAATTAGAACTTGTTGGGGAAAAATTTTGTGCGTACTGTAGAAATTTCTCAATTTCCCCATTACAAACCCTGTTGAAAATATATGCATGATTTTAGTAATCTATTATTCATTTTAATTGTATATATATATATATATATTTATACCATCATATATAAATTGAATTGTGAGAATTTTGTTTTGAAATTCGTGGTAATCACCGTACAGGCAGAAATGGGAATTTTATTAAAATAAATGGAATTATTTGAAATCACAATTTTTGTTTGTTTTTTTTTTTTTAAATTTCTTTTTGAGTTTGAAGGGGGCCATAGGCTAAGGTTACCCCATAGCCGCCCCAGACAGGGCATCGGCTCTAGAGGTAGCCGGCGCTGCCCTCACAGGCAGTGACGACTGCCAACATAGCCGCTACCCATGCGGGTGGGCTGTGAGTAACAACCACGACTGTGACTAATAGCCACGACTATGAGTAACAGCCACGGCTGAGTAACAGTTGTGGAACACTAAACTTAAATTCACCTATCTTCGTGATATGGCTTTTGTGGATTTGTATAATGAATTTTTAATGCATAAAATTTTAATTAATTACGAATTATATATATATATATATATATATATATATATATATATATATATATATATGTTTTGTAAAATTTTATATTTGATATAATTTTTGTTGGAAATTGTATACATATAATTTTTAAATGTATATTCTTTTAATAGAAGAATAGAATGAATAGAATTGTTTTGAAAATAAAATAAAATGACTTGTAGAGAAAATTGGTAATTTCTAAGTTATTATTTGAAAATTATAGTTTTGTTTTTGATGTCAAATGGAAGATGAATTATATTTTAGTTGAATAATTTCATTCTTCAAATTATTGCTTGACTGGATTTAGTAAATCCTAATGTAGATTCTTATTGTTTCGATTTACTTTAAATTGTGTTCCTTTTTTGGGAAAATTGGGAATGTAATAGATGTACAACTCTTCCAGATAAGTTGTATAATGTGGGAGTTGTAATTGTTTAAAAATAATCTTTGTGTTGACTAAGGTAGTGTACATGGTTTTGGATGGTGTATAGACACCTGGTTTTATGAACATGGACTTGATGTCCATTATGAAATGTGTTGAAATATTTGTTGAATTCTTGTGCACCTTGTTTACCTTAGTTAGGGAACTTAGATTCCTTATGTTATTTTTATGGAAGTGGCTCTGTGTGAGGGCCGGCACACAAAGTGGTGCCTGGGTAACTTATGTAGAGTTAGTAAGTTAGTGGAAACTAAAACAAAACATTAGATAGATTAAAATATGTAATTAGATTAATAAGCCTCGCTTATAGACTCAAGGGCTAATTCATTCTTGAGTATAAGTTGAGAAGGCATAAAATGGAAAATCGATATCTTGTTACTTTAAAAGATATTCAATTCCGCAACAGTTTGCATGTGGGGCCCAGTTTCATAAGAGGTTACCAGGGTAACCCAAGTTGGGGGACAGAACCTAGGAAGAAACACCAGGGTAACCTATGCAACATTGTGATGAAACTCCACCTAAAATAACGGATTACCTTGTGAACTTAGTATATTTGATTATCCTAAATTTGGAAGCATTGTAACCAATAAGTTAAGTATGTACTTTTGTCTAGGGTTTTTAGGTTATGTCTAGGGAACCTTATTACTGTCTCCTAGCATGGGGGGTGGCCCTACGAGTACCACATGGTTGGGTGGAACGTGCACCTTACTCTGTTGGGTCCCCAGTTTATGATCATGGCAATGAGAGCTTCATGGATGGAGAGCTTGTATTTGGATATATGTGTACTTCCTTAATTGTATCATTGGAAATCTTGTATTTGTAACATTCCTCAATTGTTTATGAGGTGAACATTTGTAATATGTAATTGTAAACTATTATTTGATCTACCTCATCTGAAGAGTGAGTATTGTAATGTCATTTCAAATGCAATGTAAGAATCTTATTTGTACTTTATACTTTCATGAATGGAATTCAAATGTTATGCAATGTTTACTTTTAAGTTTATGTTAACTAAATACATGCAATACTAAATACTAAAGTCGTGTATGGGATTCTCAAGCAGTGTGACGTCGCGTAACTTAGAGAATGTATGCAACTAATAAAGTTAATATTAACATTTAAAAAAAAATTATTTCACTTTCATAGACAATTGAACCATTCCTTAGGTTACAAGATGGGGCATTATAGTTACCATCAAATTTGAATAGAAAATTAAAGCCTTTTCTCATGTAGAGTAAACCATAAAATAAAGTCATGTTAAGTACTAATTTGCAGCAACAAAGAGTTATGAATATATTATTAAATATTTCATAGGTAGCCTATTCTAACAAACAATTAGTTAAAAATGTAAGAATTGATGGTGAACAAAACATAATTTTTTTAATCTTAAATGACCACTATTCCCTTTATACAAAATATAGGACCTTTTGTTTTGATAGAATGCCTATATGCAAAAAAGAAAAAAATACAATTCATATCTAATGACTTTAATAAACACATTTCATAAATAGAGGACCTTCTAAGGCAATGGTGAATATGAATTCAATTTGTTTTACATAAAATCAACAAGGCTATGTTCAAGATAGGTTGATAGAAAAATCTATTATTAGAAGTGCTACCACAATCTTAGAGATCATATTTCAAAAAAATTACAATCTTAATAAACCTTTGTAAACAAGAATGAAGATAATGTTGAGACAAAAACTCATACTCCTTTTATTTGGATTTTCTTTCTATTTCTCAACATATATAAATCAATAATTATGTTTGCCTTATAAATGGCTAAAAATTATACACCATATTTAAATATCTAGATTTTGGCCAAACATTGCATCTTTCCTCCTAGAATGTCATGAGACAAGTCCACCTACTCCAAGTTTTGACATCTTGAATTGAGAGGTATTTTCCTCACTAACACATTGTGATCAAGAGCAATATGTCTTGGTTGTGGGAGATCACCAAGACTATCTAAAAACTTCCTTAAAAGCATCTATTCACTTAGTGAGACTTTTTGGCTAACCCAAAAGTTATAGAACAAATTCATATGCATTATTTTTTCCCAAATACAATTACAGAGGGAGCTCAGGATTTCTCTAGTGAATTGAGTTTCCTTTAAATTCAATTTTTGTAACTTTGAAAGCTAGCCAAACTCAAATGGAATCACTTCTAACAACCTATTGTTTGAAAGATAAAGTACACTTAGTTGAGTAAGCGTACCCAATTCAATAGGAATACTACCATGGAATCTATTTCCTGTCATTTCCAAGCTAGTTAAAGAGGATAGGTTTCCTAGGGAGGGTGGGATTGTGCCTATTAGGTTGTTTCATGAAAGAAAGATTCTTTTGAGTTGAGTAAGCATACCCAGTTCAATAGGAATACTACCATGGAGTTTATTGTCTCCCAATTCCAAGTTAGTTAAAGAGGATAGGTTTGCTAGGGAGGGTGGGATCATTCTAGTGAGGTTGTTTCCTGAAAGATGTGCTATTTTGAGTTGAGTAAGCATACCCAATTCAATAGGAATACTACCATGGATTTTTTTGTCTCCCAACTCCAAGTCAATTAAAGAGGATAGCTTTCCTAGACAGGGTGGGATTATGCTTGTGAGGTTGTTTCCCCAAAGATAAAGGTCTTTGAGTTGAGTAAGCATACCCAATTCAATAGGAATACTACCATGGAGTTTGTTTTTATACAAAATCAATTCAGTTAAAGAGGATAGGTTTGCTAGGGAGGGTGGGATTGTGTTTGTGAGGTTGTTTCCACCAAGATAAAGAATTTTGAGTTGAGTAAGCATACCCAATTCAATAGGAATATTTCCATGGATGGCATTTTCTAAAAAATCTAATTTCAATAAAGAGGATTGGTTTCCTAGGGAGGGTGTGATTGTGCCTATCAATTGATTTCTTTCTAAATAAAGGATTTCTAATTGTGAAAGAAGGCCAAATTGGGAAGGGATGGTTTTTCTCTAAAGGTTATATGACAATATGAGAACTTGCAAAGAACAACAAGATGCTAGAGTGGTGGGAATGGAGCCTTCCAATTGATTTTGAGACAATCTAAGTATTCTAAGGCACGACAACCTCCCTACTTGAGGAGGAATTTGGCCATGGAAGTTGTTATTCCTGAGAGAAAGTACTCTAAGAAAAGAGAGATTGCCAAGGAAGGGAGAGATTGGTCTGAGTAAAGACATACCAGTAAGATTCAAAGAAATCACGTGTTGATGGCGAGAATAGCAGACAATCCCAGTCCAGTTGCAAAAGGATTGACAAAAAGACCAATCAAGCAAGGAATTGTGAGGGTCACGGGAGAGGGAATGCTTAAAGGCCAACAAAGCTGCGTGTTCTTGTTCAGAAGAAGAAGAGGAATAACATGGCAGTGCAGAGAGAAACAAGAGTAGGAGGGCAGAAACTACGAAACCCATGATCTTCATCTGTATTCAACTGAGAAACAAGTAAATCTATGCAACTCTATGTGTTGTCCATAGGGTCTCCGAAGTGTGATTATTATAAAGGTGTGAAGGCATGTGCAGTGGTGTAACGTCTTTTGCTTTTTCCGGCCATTTGTGAGACAAAGTCTACGCTGGTAAATGGTGAAGAAGAAAAAGAGGAGAAAATGGGAGGGAAGTTAGTTTGAAATAGACAGAAACGTCTTATCTTTCTATAAAGTCTGTTTTAATTTCTATAAAGTCTTGTTTTTGGCGAACAGTCTATGTGTGCTAATAGTTGTTCTCATATGCATAAGAGACATATTTTGTTCATCGATATTTAAATTTAAAAATAAAATAAAGTTGTGGAAAGTTAGCCTGATAACTATTGTCTTTTTGGAAAATAATTATTAACAATATGATTATTAGTTTTATTTATGAGTATTTATGAAGTATTTTAAATGGTTAGAATATTTTTTGTTTTTTTAGTTAAGTTATAATGTTAGTATCAATTATAAATTATAAATTATAAAATATATTTTTGATTATAAATTTATTTTTAAAAAAAATTGAAGTTTTCAATTTTAATAATGAAAATAATAAATAAAATGTTTTTTAGATTTAAAATTGTAATTAAAAATATGTTCATATTATAATTTATTTGTGATAATTATTAATTAGTGATTGTATTATTTAAATATGTATTAAGCATGTCAATGGGAGTAATACAAACTTCTATAAATTGTAAATGAATTAAGTGTGCGAGTGTAATTAAAATCTTTCTTATATCTCAATTTCACATAAAAAGGTTGGTCCCATCATATCTTAGTTTTAGGATTAAGGGATTTAGTTGTATGTTTTTTGTCAAATATTTTGTGATACATTGTATTTTTGAATTTATCATTATGACTAATGATGAGACCTTGTCATATGATTGCTATTAGGTTGGAATATTTATTCTAGAACTGTATATATCACTTTTGTGCCCATAAAATCAATCCACATGCACCAATTTGGTCTATGCTTATGCACTCAACTTATACGATTTTGGTCACCTATGTAACACCTTGTCGTGCAAACCCCAAAGGACAACTAAGAACACAACAATTTTTTTTTGAAACACAAAGTAAAATTACTATGATAACTATTGCAACTAACATAATTACAAATACAAACTAAACGCCTAAGTCCCTTGGGGTACGCGAAGAGACATTACGTAATCTACCCATTAACAAATTTGATTAATCTAACATCTATTTCTACTGATATAAGTTTTCAAATAACATTTATAAACGATAAGAATTATGACAAGAATGAACCATAAGGATACTATACAAGATTTCCTAAGCCATTCAACTTGGAAATAAATAGAACTCATTTGCTCAAATATAATACAACATTGATCAAGTATAATTACATCCATGAATAATGTTTGAATTACAAAGTCTGATTATACAATACATCATTCTTCAAACTAAATCTCAATAAACAATTATCCAAGTTACAACATACATTATCCCAACACATGGGAGAGTTACATTACAACTTACAAGATATGACAAAAGTACAAATATATACATCTAAAGGAACATAAATTTTCAACAATCTATCTTAACAATCTCTCCACTAAAGGAACAACTGCCAAATGGGAAACCTAATGGGGTGTGAAGCACATTCCACCTGACCACCCCCATGCTAGGAGTAGTTAAGAAAGGATTCCTAACCAAGGAAGTCTAAGGTAACACATAAGACTCAACTCCAAACATGGAAGGATAAATCAAACATATAAGAAACTATAACAACAAAAATTCTACTAACCAAACATGACAACAATATACACCAAGTCATAAAAATAAACCACTTCCAGAGGATTCCAATAAAAACATCTAAGGGGAAGGCTAGAGGAGAGTGTCATTGCATGGCCTTCATGGATTATCCTGACATCCTATCACAAGGTGCCACCTCCATCTATGGTTATCCTAACTGCCTATCTCAAGGCGTCGCCCCATAGGGTGACTCATGTGGAATCGTGCATTTCTCATAAAGACGAGATCACGATTATGCCAACCACGGCCTTCTCGGACACCTTTAGTCTTTGAAATCCCTAATAGGTGAACAAGGAAATCTATAATTAGCTTTTAGTATTTAACTACCCATCCCCTAATTAATTAGTTAGGTTTTCACTTTTTACACTAACTCTAATGTGGGTTATCCTGACAGCCCCTTTGTGCGTCGACACCCATGTAGAGCCACTCTCCCTAGAACTCCCAACAAACATCACAATCACAGGGATTGTACTCTCATGTACTCAAAACACAGAATAAACAATCACGAGGCAAAACCATCTTGCTATAGACATATGACCCAATTAACTAAACAAAATGATACAACTTAAAGTTTACACAAGATCACAATCATAAACCAAATGGAATCAAATATCCAATATAAAAGCCTCATAACTTAATACACCAAATCCCAAACCTCTAGAAGTTATAACAATAACCCTATCCCCTATGGAAGAAAGACTAACTTAATAGTCTACACATGTTTATAACCCATCGCAAGAAACTCAAGAAATAGCTAATTGTTCAATATCAGGGTTCATTTAAGAGCACATATTTACTTTGCTTAATCAATCACAATGAAATAACACTTTGCATGAAATCCATCATAAGAATTAATTTAACAATAAACTAACATATTTTAATAAGTAAAAGAAATCACTCAGAAGATTTTGGTAAAAATATTTCCTCTAATCAGTTTAACAATTCAGTTACCATTACAATTAACTTTCACAATTTCTCTAGTCTAAACAAATGTATATATATATATATATATTTAAATCACAATTTTATTAATTCTAATTTCTTAAGAATAATTTCACATATTTAAAATAAAATAAGTAAATAATATACACACACACATATATATAATAAAATTTAATATATTTTAAAGATTAAAAAAATAATAACGAATATAAATTTGAAATTATAATAACAAATATAAAAAATATACATTAAGCAGCTTGGGTTGCGTACCTCCCCATAGGGGAGGACGCAACCCCCAAGGGCTGCATATAATAGTCCTTGGATTGATGTGCACAACACTTAAGGCTGCGCAGGGGGTACGGTGGTACCGTCCCCCCAACCTTCCAAAATTTTTTTTTTTTTTTTTTTAAAAGAACAATTCTGAAATTCAGAATTCGTAATAATTTTTTTTTAATAAAAATTTCGTATGGAGAAGTTAAATAGGAATTCTCAAAATTTCAATTTTTTTTTCTACAGAGTTAAATATATGTATATTTTTTCTTTAAAATATATATATATATATATTGTGTAAATTTATATATATGTATACATATATATATTATAATTTCACAGATAAATTAAATTTATAGAAATAGTAATATTTTTCTGCAGAGAATTCTTTCTGAGAATACTTTTAAAAAACAAGTGGAATAAATAGGGAAAACAAAACATCCTATTTAGCTATAGTGGTATTTAGAAAATTGCACATAAGCTTTTCTAATTTCTAGAGTTTTTTCCCAATTTCCCTTGCACATAAGCTTTTCTAAATTTCCCCAATTTAAACAGAGATTTCAACTGCAACTTTCATAGCTACTGTTCAAGAAAATATTTCATTAACAAGGTTCTCTAATCTTGTTGTGTAATTTTTCCTATAGGGAAAAACAATCTACAAAGGTAACAATATTTTAACGACAGTTTTCTGCAACCGGGAACTTTGTTTTCTACAGAAAAACTTCTAATTTCCTCAAAGGATACAAACAATTTCACTTACTCAAACAAATAAACTATTCAAAACATAAAAGTATATAAACTAAAAACTAAAAGGAACCTATTTCCTGTAGGTTGTAGAAGTAAAAGTTGTGCCAAGCCTTGCCACGAAAGTCTCTAGCTATTAAGCTCTTCCCAAAAGCTTCACCTCCAGCCAAAATTCAATTTCAGAAATTCCTACAGCCTTTTCCAAATTCTTTCACAAAAATTAACTAGCAAAAACCCAGTTTTCTTAGCCAAAAATTCCCGTAAAGAAATTTTTGTTACCCCATGCCCCTTTTCTTTCCAGGAATAATTTCCCCCACTAGAATTTCATTAATTCCCCACTACTTCCCGTAAAACTCCAATAAAAGCAATTTAATAATTTTAAAATCAATTTTATTTATTTATTTATATTTTATTTTATTTATCTTTCAAATAATAATAATATAGTCTTTATAAAAAAAAAAATTAACTCTAAATTGCAATAGCAATTCTAACATTCTAAATTATAACAACGCAACATATATTTTATTTAAATTATCCTTTTAAACAATAATATTACTTAATCAACTTAACTATAATTAACTTTAATAACTCTATCAATTAAATGTATTAATTGATCACACATACCCAAAATTAATTAAATCACACTTAACTAAAATTAATTAAATCCCAAACTAAAATATTAATCGATACAAACACAATTACATACAAGGAAAAATAGAAACAAAGACAACAATGGACTCACAGAAGACGAACTTGGGACGCGAACACTTTCCTAACCACTCCCTTTCAACATCAATCCTATTGAGTTTATTTTGATGCTCGCCCTATCCTGCTGAAGCAGATGGAATCAAGACTTTGTACTTACAATCCTTGCATGCAAACAAGGTCATGTACATGTCCATATATATATAATTAAAACATTACATTGTGAGAAGGAATTGCAGCGTAGCAGGGCACTCATAAACAAGTGGTGCTACACTGTGCTCTCACCAAGGCTATACTAACAATTATAATATCAATGATGAAATAACATTTCTAACTAACTGATCACATCATAAAATAAATTATGAAATCATTGCATCAAACTATATTACTAAATCAAATTAACATGATGAGGGCGCAGCCCAAGACATAGAAAATAAACCACAAACAAGAGAATAATTTTATTATTCAAAAAATGGAGCTTCTTACATGCAGAGGATCTCAAATCCTCAAGTTCTACAACACATGCAAGCTACATAAAGCTACAAAATAACTCTTTTGCAATATGCGAGCTTGTTCCCCAAAAAGTTACCCAAAAATACTAGAAACCCGCCCATAAATAGAGCTCCTCTTTAGTTTGGAGCCAAAACAACATTAAAATTTGAGTTTAGGCAGTTTGGCGCCAAAAATTAAAACTTGAAGTTCAAGTTTCAAAAGAACATTTGCCATTGTATCTTCTAGAAAGTGCGCCAACTTCCCGGGGCCATAACTTTTGATCCAGGGCTCCGATTCGCGAACCGTTTGAACCGTTGGAAAGGTCTTGAAGTCAAGAATGCACTTGAAATATGCTATGCCAATTTTGGCAAGTTTCAAGGCCATTCCGTAAGCTCTAAGTGCCTCAAATCCAACTCAGAAGATTTTCAGGTGCAAATCTGGGAAACTAAAACTGCAATATCTTCCAACCCAGAAATATAAAATAAAAACTATAAATTGGGAATTTCATTATGACGAAAAGGGTATCCAAAAATGTAAAAATGTCTAAAAAATGATAAACTTGAAATTTAACTATTTTTGGGTGATGCAAGATTGCCCTTACACCACTAGATGCTCCTGCATCATAACATCACAATCCAATGTAATCATAATGTCATCAACTGAAATAACATAATCCTCAATCATTAATCTAACTATGCATCCACACACCAAGACGGTGAGCTAATCACCTTCACAAAGCAGTATCACGCTAACACATAAGAGTAACAAATAGTAGCGAAAGTATAAGAAACATGGGGGTATTAGATCCTGCCCCCCTAGAACATGGCTTACTCTTGGAAGCCATTAAATAAGATATAGTAAGCACACAAGACTGACTAGTTTGTTTCCAATTTAGCTAGACTAGCCACTTTAATGACTTCCTTACTAGAAGGCGTCCAATCCTTTCTTTCATGACAAAGTCTCCTTAGAGCTTCTGCCAAAGTCTCTAGATCTACAAGCATAGAGCATTTGGAATAACCATACCGAAGTTTGATTTTCCAAAGTTGTTTGACTATCGGGTCCCAGACCTTCTTCCGAGGTTATCTCCATCCTAGAAAAACACCAAGTAATAGGTTTTAGTTTATAAACCCACAACATCAAACACCATAACAACATAAAACTCACAACATCACCACATATATATTATTAAAGAACACCACAAAATAGCCATATAACATAAGCACCGTGAAATACATCATCTTACATATATGCAATATCCAGTGCAACAAATCAACCAAACAATAAATCCACCATCGCTCTATAGTTAGCGATCAAATACATCAAGACAAGGTATCAGGGTCTATCAAAGTGAAACATACTATCAGAAAACATAAGCAAAATGGACGGGTACAACATCCTCCCCCCCTAGGATCAGGCTTACTCTAGAAAGCCTACAAATAGAATATAGATAACACACAACTAGAATAATTCCTCCCAAGAAATAGAAGACTCACCGCTAGGAACCCACTAGATCTATACTCGATCAACGTCTCGACCTCTGAGGATCACTCCTGATGTAGAATGACGTGCATAGTTTCCAAAGAATGATGCCAATCCTCCACCAAAAACCTCTCCAATTGCACCTTGGTGCTCGACCTAGTGGTTATCCACTGTGGTACACCCTATACGACCTGCCTACATCTCCTACTATTGAATCTGAAGCTTTCGGTCTCAGACTAAACCCAGAAGTGCCCTTTTGAGGACACTGACAAGCAATGTGACCCTGTTGACCACAAGTAAAACATTCTATACTCCTTTTGAATCCTCTATCATCTGGAGGTACACTAGACCATGGAAAACTACCTCCACTAACTACAGACTGAGACCTCTAAGTAGGATGATCAAAATGATCACGTTGAAATTTTTTCCAACTCTGATCTCTCATTCTGAAACCAACCATCATCACATTGAGACCAAAAAATATTACCCTGTTGAGACTGAGTATTATTCTTCTTCTATGGATTATGTTGTTGCTATTGTTGTGGACCACCCTTAGAGGGTGCCTGAATATTCCTAGAAGTCCCTGCAGCTTGAGGTTGTCCACCTCGAGAACCAAAACCTTAAACTAGAGCACTACCAATCTATACTCCTGTGTGTCCTCATAATGCCATAGTTAGTTTTTCTTCCACAAGGCGATCCTTCTCAACTGCTACCTCCATCTTCTTCAGCTCGAAGACCCTAACTCCTCCACTAATGTGGGCATTCAAACCCCTGATAAAATGTTGCACCAACATCGCCTCATTATCACCAATTCCTGCATATTGTTTGAGTTCATAAAATTTGCATTCATATTGCTCGACAGATAAAGCCATTTGACACAAATCATGAAACACATCAGCTCATTATTACCTCCAATGCTCAGAAAGAAAACGGACCCTGAACCTCTCCAAAAATAACTCCCAAGTAGCCATGTTGATGTCAATGTGTAATTTTTGTTCTTCCAGCCTCCACCAAGTGGACGTGAAGCCTCTAAGGTGCATGATAGTGCACCTAGCCCTAGTGTACTATTGTAGGGATGCATCGCAAAGCATCTATCCAAATCGATCAACCAAGTCTCTGCCTCTAGACCCCCACCAGATCCATCAAATGTAGGAGGTCGTGCTCTCAATAGGTCTCTCATATGACCTACCACTACTACATCTTGTTCAGCTGTGTTTTCCCCATGTCTAGGGGATCTCCCCCTTTCCCTATCTCTATTCCTCATCCTGACTAGGGCCTAGACAAACTAGTAAATCCTCTAACAAATGCTATAACTAACCACCAAGACTAGGTTGTTCTGGATTCTGACCATCACCACCTATTGGAATGCTTTGGGAACTCTACAGTTCCTCACACTCTGAACCATGTGAGCTTGGAAGTGATGGACTTTGGCGGTTGGCCCCATGACTACCACCTCAGCCTCTTCTTTGGCCATGACCTCTACCCCTAGGCATGATCCTGCATAACAATTGAGTTATGTGAGATCAAGAGTTATGCAAGGTGTCCTAATGGACTCAACTACCTAGAGTACCCATTGTTTGTGAACCTCGCTCTGGTACCAAGTTGTAAATACCCTATCATGCAAACCCCAAAGGACAACTAAGAACTTGGCTCTGATAACCAAGAACTTCTTCACCCCACTTTTTTGAATCTAAATTTACAAAACAAGCAATGTTAATAAACACCTTGGAGGATTTTGGTAAGGCAAGATCCTCTCCTTTGGTCAATCCATGAAAATCTGATCTAATGGTTTTGAAACAAGGTTTGAAGACATGAAATTCAATCATGTGATGCATTTAGTCATGTGTAAATATTGATGTCTTGTTAATGTAACACTCTAAGGATTGCACAATTTTTGTTATAACATAGTTAATGTACAGTATTGACATCATACCTACAATACCCTCAAATCTATAATTAGGTGAGATAAATGAATAGTTAATTTTTCTTATAATTTCCACTCTATTGGCTAGACCTTTTGGTCCCTAACATTGACCAATGACACTCACTCGGTTTGGATCCTAATGATCGTGACATCTAAATTTTATTCCAAATAAATTTGTACTAACTTCAATAATTCCTTACTCTAAAATGAGCTTATATATTACTATAAAGATACAAATGACATTTTTTTTCTATAAAATTGTGTGCAAAACAAGTCATCATGGATGCATTGTAGTATTAACTCTTTCCTTTCTATATAGGATGTTTCCCATGTAATATTTGTTTTTCTAAAATAACACATTGAACATGTCATCTATATCCTCGTTGAGTATTTAAAACTATGACAAACACTAAAAGACCAAGGCAAGTCATTGAATGCTTCCAATGTCATTCACCATTTTAATGCTTGTCTATTGTTTATCTACAGAGTATTTCATTATACTGTAAATGAATTAAAAAAAAAAATTAAACAAAAATAATAACTAAGAAATAAAAATAATGACCTCCATGCTAGACAATGTATACAAATTTTCCTTAATGATTTCTAAGAAGTTGTTTTGCACTTCATAGCATGTACCTAACTAGCAATAACTTTGATATTTATATAGGATAATTTGGAATAAATATGATTTATCTCACACATGTGTAAATGACATGAGATATATCAAAACAAGTAGATTTTGAGGCAAGGGTCAAGTATATGACTCTAGTGCCAATAATAATTTACATACCAAAGGAATACTTTTCAAAAAATTTATCATAGTGCCCATGTTGTAGAGTTAAAAGTATCTAGATATTGAACATGATGTATATGTTACTCCTATGTATTTATTAAGATGAATATGTCATCTAAATAAAAATTAACAAAGAAAATAGTGAGAGGCCTAAGTGCATTATTCATCACCCACATCAAGATGGCAAGTATATTGGTCAAGCCAAAGATTTAGGCTATCGATTTGAAATTGAAGGTATTATTTCACACATATAATGACTCAATGGTGACTTGGTGATACCCAAACTTTAGTAAAATAATTAGCCCCCTTAAGTTGATCTAAGAGGCCATAAATGCAAGGAGTTGGATACCTATTCATTATAAATTGATCTTGTTCAAATCTCATAGTCAATGTAGAGGAATTAATTTCTGTCCTTAGAAAGAGTAATTAAGTTTTCATAGGGTGAGGCACTTGGTCAAATGTGCCCCTTTTGATTCAATTCCTAAATATATCATTTGATTTCCTCATTCTTTAATATTCATCTTCTATATAATGGCACATTTGATAATGGTGTCCTTGAAATGAGATAAATCAAATGTTGTATGTGATAGTGTAGGGTTTCCCTCATTAATAAGGTGAATACATCTTGATGCCCTAATAATATCTATTCTATCTATTTTTTGGGTAGTCATAATGGTTGTGTTGGCATGAGTGATTACTACATCTGATCTTACCTCCTTATGTCAAAACAACAACAATATAAATTCTCTAATTTGAGAAATAACATAAAAATTATTTTAAAATAATAATGATATAACATTTGCAAATTACCTCTACTATTTGATACCTCTATTGACCCAACTTAAAAATGATAGTGTGATGTCTAGACTCATAGATGTCATGGAACTTGTATATGTATGGTTTTGTTAATAACCATCACATAACAATGCTCTTCCATCATCATAATCTGAACAAAATCGTTATTGTAGCACTGGTCTAATGTTGCAAACCGCTCCTTTAGCACCCATTTTAGAAGAAGGCACAATTTACTCATTCTTTAGTGATAGAGGTAGAACCTCGGAACTAAATGGAGAAGGATTCAGTTACACTGATGATGCGGTTTCACATAATGAGCTGCCATTTTCATGTAATAATATTTCCTCTATCTCAAAACAAAGGAGATTGAACATATCTAGTTGTGGTGACTGTGAACAATAGATTCTAGGTTGATAGCAGTTGTGGTGACTTGTTGAATTTGGCCTGGCAGTGAAGTTTGAAACCAGGAAAGAATCTCTTCATCTGTTGTAGAAACTGGCACATCAAAAAAAGGAAAATGCATGATAACTTCAGCTCAACCAAATGACAAGAAAAGTGATAAAAACCTTTCAAATCTTCAAAGTGGATGTTGGTCTTCTTTCAGTAGGACTAGTAATAATTCACTATATTCAAAACTATACAAATTCAAATCTAAAGGTCCCTTAGAGAGTATGATGTTGAGTACTATCTCAGGAGTGGAAACTAAACACATGGGACATACAAAGTCACAAGACATTTCTTTGTCTAAACATAATAGTGGGCACTCTCACGAAAAGGAAATTGATTTGCAATGAAAATCCTCAAGTCCAGCATATGAAGATGCTTGGAAATCTAAACTTAACTCTCAGTTGGAGAAAGAGTGTAGGCATTACCAAGAGCATCTAAATGACTTACAAAATTCAGCACTACATATTTATTTTCCTAAAGAGGCTAAGTGATTATCTCAAAATGCCATAGCTAGCTCAATGTATAATAAAATGAATTTGTTGTAGACAAACAATTTATAAAACTATGATTATGTAAAAAGAAGATTTAATCATTTGCAACACTGTAACTTTTTTCATTTGATTATTTAATAGAATCATATCCTAAGGACCTTATTTGAATTTTCTAAAAATATATATTTTTAAATTTAGAATTAAGTTGGTATTATACTTCTGTAGCTATGGGTTTTAATGCATCCTCCTTCTAAAGGATAACCTTGTGGCTGAATCTTAATTGGTGGCATTTGCAAGGGGCTTACTCTAGTTCAAAGCTTCCCCGCAACACTAAGGTAGCCCATAACATTAGTACATGTGCATCACACTAATGATGTAATGATTATGAGGCACATTAAATCCTTACCCATGTTTACAAGTTTTAAGAAAAATATTAAAATATCAAAAGAATACCAAGATGATAATTGGAAGATGAAACAATATGCTACTAGGTGTTTTATCCTTAGGAGTTATGTGATGTCTCTTAGAAGAGGTTATTTTTAATCCTAGACCAATTCTATTATTGGAAGTTTTTGTTGGGAAAAAGGGATTTCAATGTTTGATTTTTCCATAGCTTTGTTTCTTCTAAATATTGAATGTAGTTAATTTTCTCACATTGTCTTGTGAGCTACAACTTGTACTTTTTTTATTTGGATGAGGAGTCAAGTTGGAAAGTTTATTTTACAAATGGATTTGTGCATAAATGATTTTTCTATTTCCGTGTTGAGTTTTCATGGAATGTGAGTTTCTAAGGTGCAGTTATTTTGGCAAGTGCAGAGTTTGCAGTGTGGCATGTGGTGAAAATTGGAAACTTATTGTAATGCATCTATGTTTTTTGGTGCTTTCCATGTTGCACATTCAACCTTTGGCAGTTATTTTAGCAATATCTAATTTATGCATTGTATGCTCTTATATATTGAGCAATTGTATTTTGGAGTCTTATGAAGGATCTAATATATATGATCCACACTAACCTATTTTAAAGTTATTTTGAGGATTGAATCTTAGCATGAGATATGTATGAAATTTTTCTAGCCGACAAGTGATATTTTGGGTGTTACATCTAATTAAGTCAACTTGATTGATGTTATGCTTGAAGAAGATATATATGTTAGATCATTTCGGTGTTTTGATGTATGACATGAACATGTGGTATGTGATGTGAAGATCCTACACGTGAATATTATCAGAGTAGTGTGAATTTAAGTTGTGAATGTTGAGTAGAAGATTGAAGTATGCTAATGTAAAGGAAAGTAGAGTGTTAGATCTGAATCAAATGAAGTGTGTAAAATTAGTTTATTGAGCTTCATTGGAACTATATTTCATGCATATGATACATCCAAATATTGTAATAGTTCAAAATATGCTATGAGCTAAATTATTTCCTATCTTTTTCTTTGTGAGTAGTGATTCCACTTGGACAGTGAGTCCACCTACAGTGAACAGTTCTGTAAATATACTATAATTGGTTATAATATATTGTGAGCTAACCCTCACCATGGTTTTTCCATTTTGGCTTTTCCACATAAAAATATTGGTGTTCATGTGTTATGTGGTGTTTTTAATATTTCATGCTTTCAAAGTTCTTTATTTTAATTGAATATGCTTTGGTGATTGGATGTTTAATGTTTGAATGGTTTAAGAGAATATTGATTCACCCCCCCTGTCAGTATTCTAGATGTTCAACAATTGGTATAATAGTTTGGTTCCTTGGAAGGAGCTTAACTACTTAGGGAAGATCTTGGAGGTTGAACACATGACTAGTAGAAAATTTCCTACTCTTTTAGAAGAGATTCCTATTGTCAAAATCATCGAAGAAGATTGCATGTTTGACAAAGATGGAGAGCTCAAAGTTTTCCTTGAAGATCTTGAAAAGAGTGAATATGAAAATAGAGATGTGAAGGAAAATATCAAAGAAGCAAATGAATGCATCAAAAAATTGAGAGAGAAAATCAAGAGGTTCAAAGAAAGTAATAAGGAATTCAATGAGAAATTAAAGAAAGCAAAAGAATCTATCATTGGTTTGAAAGTGCAAGTTGAAGAAAAGAAAAGAATTGAAGAATGTTTGAATGTAATGGTGAAAAGAAAATTGGAGGAATGTACAAGGCTTAAACAAGAAGTGGTTAATTTAAGATTATATTTGGAGAAAGCAAGGAGTCATGAAGAAAAAATCAAAATGAGTGCTACAAAGCTTGATGGGATGATTGCAAATAAAAAAGGCTCTAAAGACAAAGGTGGATTGGGATTTGAGATAAGAGAAAGTTCAAAATCAGATCAAACATCAAACATTAAAAATAATATTGAAGATAAGAGGAAAAATGCCAAGTAGATCTAGAATCAAAGTAATGAATCTAGAAAACCACTAATTAGACAACCAAATGCCCAAAGGTACCCATCCTTTAATGGTTCTTGTTATTCTTGCAATATATTTGGACATAAGGTAATGGAACGTAGAAGCAAAATGAATCAAAATGCTCCATCCTTTTATAGTCAATGCTTTACATGCAAAAAATTTGGTCATAGAGTTAGTGAATGCAAAAGTGAAATGATGAATTGCTATAACAATGGTAGAATGATTCAATATTTCAATAGCTACTATTATGTACATGCTATGGATTTGGGAATAAATCTAATCAATGTAGATCTAGAATGAATGGAAGGAATATGGTTTAGAAGAATGTCACATGTTATAATAACAACAGGCCTGGACACATTGCTAATTTATTTAGAAGCATAAATATGAGAAAGGATAATTTGGTAAAGAGGAATGAACTAGTAAAAAAGGTGGATCCTATAGAAAAAATGAAGGAAATGGAAAATATTTGGATAAAGAAGGAAGAGATAGAAGTTGAAAGGAAGAATTTGTACCATCCTCCAGTACAAATGTTTCCTTCGGAAACTAAGTTAAGAGCTATGGTTTAGGGGGGGATTTAATGGAAATATTGTCTCCCACTAAAGAACAAGTGTTGATGGCTCAACTCAAAGATATATGATGAAGATCAACATGCTTGATCTATCGGTGAAGATTGTGAAAGAAAATATGATGCAAAATTTTGCAGAGTTTTAGAAGTTGACTGTGCATACACATGAAGGGTTGAAAACTTTATTATTTGAAGCATTTAATACAAAATTACGTCAGATCAAAGGATTTTTTAGTGATTTCACTAAGGAAAATTTTCACAAAAGCATTCAAGGAGAAGCAAAGCAGTGAAGGTGTGAACTCAAAGTGATCAAAGAAATTTGGGATTTAGTGCATCGAAACCCTAATTTGGAAAGTGAAACAAAAGGTATTTACAAATCTTTTTTACCTTAGTTTTTATAAAACCTTGTTTGAAAGCAGCTTGAATCTATTTTGAAATGGCTACATTGAGGGTTATCAAGGTAACAGAGAAACCACAACCTAATTTTAAGAAATATCCTACAAAATCCATAGAAGGTGACTCATTAGGTGTATTTTCTCATGTTCCTTATGGGGTTTTTCCTATTGAGGATATTAGGATCTATATTCATGAAAAAATGGATGAATATGATCATAGTAGGCTAGGAGATTTGTGGAAAAATGAGTTAATTGGAGATAAATGTTCCCTAAAACATGAATAAAAAACCCTAGTTGCAAAGAAACTAAATGTATGACAGTAGTTTATGAGTTTTTTCCATGAGGACAAGTGGGTTAGAATGGCACACAACAAAATTCATGATATATTTGTTTAGACTGACATGCCTAGTATGATAACAAAGGATGTAATAAGAGATGTTACAAGTCTATGCTCCACTAGACCTATTCCCATGTTGAAATCTGTTAAGAATGAAATGGTTATGGAACTTATAGGTGCAACCTATGACATGAGAGCTTTAACTGTTAACACAATTAGAAACCCAATTATGAGGTATGTTGCAATGGTGATTGGTTACAAGATCTATTTTATAAAAAATAGAAAATTCAGTGTTTGCCACTGCAATTAATGTGGCATAAAAGATGGTTGAAAAAGGAATGCACTATGATACTTGTGAGTTACTAAGGTAACAATTAATGGAAAACTTGAGTTAGACCAAAGAGAAGAAATATGCTATTAAATATGGTACTTTGGTTGTATGTTTTCTATTTTATTTCTTGAAGTAGCTTCCAAAAATAAAAGGTATAACCTAGTTCAAAGGAAGACCATTTTCCCATAAAATTACAAACTTTATGAGTCTTGGTGACATAAATGCTTAGGATGAGGCTCTTAAACCTTCTTTTAAGTTTTCTAGAAGAAGATGCAAACTAGAGATAGAATCCCAAGGAATTTGGTAAAGAGATATGAGAATGATATCAAATTTTTGGTGTCAATAGACCAACACATCATGAAAACTATAGAACCAAGGTTTGTGTGGATCCCTAAATTGGGATATGAAGTAATTGAGGAAGATGTTGGTTTAGGTGATGTTTTTTTCAAGAGTCCTAAGGATACATCAAAAGAAAGGTATGGAACATATGCAAAGAAATATATGGAGGTATACATGGAGTAGAAGAGGCTAGAAATTAAGAAGAAGGTTAGGAAAATGGTTGAAGAGATTGCAAACGAAATGGGCATATCAAATGAAAAAATGTAACATTTAAGAGAGAAAGCTAAAGAATCAAGTGGTACAGGAGGATCTGATTTAAGAAGATTCTAGGTGGGACAACTCCACTCATTCCTCTATTTAGAAGTCCTTTGGGACTATACCCTTTGCTATAAATAAAAGGAAAACAACTGCTAGTCCTCTGGTAAGGGATAAATCCCCTCTGGTAGTGCAGGCTACAAGAGTTGAGAAGAAGACAACCACCACTATTGCACCACATGTTGTCCTTAGAAGAGTAAAGAAAAACACAAGAGAAAGGTTTAGAAGTGTAAATGTAGAAGAAGAGGAGGAGTAGGAGGAGGAAGTACCCCCATTGGTTTGTAAGAGAAGTGATGCTTCACAAGGTGAAGCCAATGCGAAAAGAAGAAGATTTGATATTATTAACACCAATAGAGAAGAAAAAATTGAGGAAGAAAAGAAGAGATTTGTAGTGCACGTGAGGGTTCAAAGAAAAAAGAAGCCACCAAGAAGGATACTCAAGAAAAGAGGAAGAGTGCAAAAACCAAGAAGGCTCCAGGTGAAAGAAGAGAACAAGGACAATCAAAATTAGTAAGACCTGATTTTCCTATCAAGGTAGAGGCACTATTCAATATTATTCTGCAAAATGGGATGTTAGGAGAAACTATAGCCCTATACAAAGAAGTAAATGAGGTGGATAAGGCCACCATTATTGAGGCTATCATCAAGTATATTGTTATCCTTGAGGTAGACATGCAAAACATTAAGAAATAAATACATGAAGACCTATGAAATATTTTGTTAGAAAGAAGGCAAGAAGTTATAAATAAAGAACTAAAGCTAAGAGAAGAAGCATTGGAAAGAATAAGTTCTCCTCTCTTAGAGGATGAAAGAGCTAATTTAGCTACTGTATAAAGAAGGAACTAAGAACTAAGAAAATGGTGACAACCCTTATGGGTAAAGATTAAAATGATCTTGAAATAATTAGAAAGGAAAGTATTGAAAAAGAAAAGGAAATAACATAGAAACTGGGAATGACACTAGTTCAAATGAAGAAGAAGTGAATGAGGAAACCCCTTCTTTAGAACTGAATATTGAAGAAGATATGCAGATAGATGATGTTTAACATGAGCATGATGCAAATGAAGAAGCTACACAAGACAACACACCTTCGAAAGAAAAAAAATATGTTGAGGAGAATACTACTCCTCCTCTAGTGCCAAAAATAACTACTCCTTCGGTTAACACAAAAAAAAATATAGAGGAAGAAAATGAGGATGATGACAATGAAAATACTGATGTATAGAAGGAAAAAGAGCAAGAAAAGAAAGACGATGACTTTTTTATTGCCTAATATTTCCCAATTGGCTAATAGTTTAAATTTGGGAATCCTTGAAATTGGATAATATTTCAAGCTATAATGTGACTTGAATAGCCACATTTTAAAATTTTTTATTATATTCTTATTTAAGGGTATGTGCAGGATCATCATGGAAAAAACAGACCCTTAAGTGGCAATGAAAATTCAGAAAAATTAGAGTTAGGCAACTTGACATAAAAATTTGAATAAGTTATCTATATTATTTCAAAAATATGTAAGAATAGAATCTGTGGAAAATTGAATGCATTTTCTAAACAACTAGGTTTATTTTAAAAAAAAACAAAATCTATTTGGTGAAAATTTGAAATTTTAATGCAGTAGTACTTAAATTTCAGGAAAAAAAGAAGTAGGTGTTTGTTTGACCACCCTAACCATAGTAAAATGATAATATTTTTTATAAGATTTTAGATATAAGTACAGGACTCATGTCCGGATGTGACGCATATTTTTAAATTTTTTTCCAAGTAAATAATTAAATATGATTTTTTTTACAAACTTTTAAAAATATAAAATTTGTCTCGTACTTAACTTCAAAACTTTCAAGATTTTTTTTTTTTTAATCCTATAGTGTAAACATAGAATGTGACCAAGTGTTTCAAATTCAAAAATAATGCCCTTTGAAAGTTATAGATGTTTTAGTCAGCCTATCAATTAGGACTTTATCATAATTCTAATAGAAAATGAATAATAATAATTTATTAAATTCAAAATAAAGCATAATTCATCAATACATGAAGTCTAGAAAAACAAGGTAAGTTGTTAAACATGCTATTTGTGTTGACTTCTTAGGATTGGCATCTCCTAGCCAAATACCAAAGCAAACCCAAGGCTATTCCCTAGATAATTAATTTTGTGTGATAAATATCGGATATCCGATATGAATCCGATATTCGATTTGGTTTATATATCATTTTTAAAAATGTTAGACTTTATAATATATGATTTAGAATATACAATATATCTCGTTTATAGTTTATTTTAATATATCTAGTTTAGAATATACAATATCATTTATAATTTAATATATAATCTCTTACAAAACTATATAATATATAATACATTATATTATTATGTATAATATATTTAAATATTATTTCTATATTTTAGTTAATATATATTACTAATGTATAAAATATTTAAATATTATCTCTTTCCCCTCTCTCTCCCCCTCTCCCTCTCTCTCCCCCTCTCCCTTTGCCTCCCTCTCTCTCTCTCTCTCCACTTCTTCCCCTCTTTCCCTCTCCCTCCCCCTCCTAATGAACTCTACCTCTTTGTGTCTATCTATGTCTTTGTCTCTGTCTTTCCACTTCTTCACCTCTTTCCCTCTCTGTCCCCCATCCTAATTAACTCTCTCTCTCTCTCTCTCTCTCTCTCCACTTATTCCCCTCCTTCCCTCTCCCTCCCCCTCCTAATGAACTCTTTCGTTCTCCACTTCTTCCCCTCTTCCCCTCTCCCTCCCCCTCCTAATGAACTCTCTGTCTCTCTCATTCTTCCCCTCTCCTTTCCCCCTCCTAATTATCTCTCCCTCACTCTCCCCTTCTTCCCCTCTTCCCCTCTCACTTCCCCCCCCCTCTCTCTCAAATCTCTCCCTCCTACCCCCTCATCCCTCTCAGAGTCCTCTCTCTCCTCTCACTCCTCCTATGGGTCTCTCCTCCTTCCAGCCTGCCCTTAGCCATAGAGCTCTCTCACCCCTCTATCTCTCTCCCACTCCTCCATCTCTCTCTCTCTCCACTTCTTCCCCTCTTTCCCTCTCCCCTCCTAATGAACTCTCTCTCTCTCTTATTCTTCCCCTCTCCCTCCCCCCTCTTAATTCTATCTCCCTCACTCTCCCCTTCTTCCCCTCTCACTTTCCCCCCCACTCTCTCAAGTCTCTCCCTTCTACCCCCTCTCCCTCTCACAAGTCTCTCTCTCCCTCTCACTCACTCCTATGTCTCTCCACTCTAACCTTAGCCCTATACCCTTAACCCTTAAATCCCTAAACCCCTAAGCTCTCCACCCTCTATCTCTCTCCCACTCCCTCCCTCTCTCTCTCAAGACTCTCCCTCCTATCCCTCTCCCTCTCTCAAGTCTCTCTCTCTCACTCCTCTAGGATATCTCGGACCCTCTACCCTCTATCTCTCCTCCCTCCCTCTCTCTCTCTCTCAGTCTCACTCTCCTACCCCATCTCTCCCTCTCTCAGGATTCTCTCTCTCTCTCTCTCTCTCTCTCTCTCTCTCTCTCTCTCTCTCTCTCCTCATTCTTCCCCTCTCCCTCCCCCCTCCTAATTATCTCCTCTTCTTCCCTTATTCCACTCTCAATTCCTCCCCCCTCTCTCAAGTCTCTCCCTCCTACCCCCTCCCTCTCTCAATTCTCTCTCTCTCTCACTCACTTCTATGTCTTTGCACTCTAACCTTATCCCTCTACCCTTAAACCTCTACCCTCTATCTCCCTCCCTCTCCCTCCCTCTCTCTCGGACTCTCCCTCCCTGCCCCTCTCCCTCTCTTGGGTCTCTCTCTCAATCCTCCTAGGCTATCTTTTGTCCCATCTACCCTTAATATAAGTCATAAATTATCCCTCTGCCCTCTATCTCTCCCCACTCCTCCCTCTCTCTCTCTCTCTTGTCTGCCCTCCTGCCCATCCTCCTTCTCTCGGGGTCTCTCCCCCTATGCCTCTCTCTCTCCTCCCCACTGCCTCCCTCTCTCTCTTTCTCTCTCTCCGCTTCTTCCCTCTTTCCCTCTCTGCCTCCCCCTCTTGAACTCTCTCTTGGCTCTCTCTCTCTCTCTCTCTCTCTCCTCTCCCATTCTTCCCCTCTCCCTTCCCCCTCATTCTCTCCCTCTCTCTCCCCTTCTTCCCTTCTCTCTTTCCCCCCCTCTCTCTCAAGTCTCTCCCTCCTACCCCCTCTCCCTCTCTCAAGTTTCTCTCTCCCTCTCACTCACTCCTATGTCTCTCCACTCTAACCTTTTCCCTCTACCCTCTATATCTCTCCCTTTCCCTCTACCCTCCACTCTCTCTCTCTCTTGCCCAACTTCCACCTCCTAATTACTGTTAGGTCTATGTATGCACAAACCAGATATTTGATTTAAATCAGATATCCAATTTGTAGCACTAAAATCCTACTATTAGAGAGCATTATAAAATTGTTTTATTTTAAAAAAAATTCATATTAGATATTGGATTTAGTCGGATATCCAATTTGTGGGACATACCAAAACCCCATATGGCCCATTGTTTGCATTCCAATGGACCCTACATTCTTTTTGCAGGCTTTGCAGGTGAGAAACACATAATTTTAGAAAGGAAGAGACAAAGATCAAATTTTCGGAGCATCTTGTACTCAAATTTGTCATAAACAATAATTTTTAGCATCTTTTATGAGGTATAATGGGGAGGAGCAGTCGTCAGAAGCATAAACATAAGAAAAATCTTACAAAAGAACAAATTGAACCATATAGACAAAAAGATAAAGAAGGTCATAGGAAGAGAAGACAAGGTATGTTAAATATTGGTGAATCTGAGCCCTATGGTCTTTCAAGTGAAGAGGAAAATGAATATGTACAAGGTGAAAATGTTGAACATGATATTGAAATTGGGAATGAAAATGTTCAAATTGATACTCAGAATGTTCAAGCTGAAAATGTTGGAATTGAAGATGTTGAACGCGATATTCAAATTGGGAATGAAAATATTGAAATTGATAATGAAAATGTTCAAGGTGAAAATGTTGGATTTGAATATGTTGAATATGATACTGAAATTGGGAATGAAATTATTCAAATTGAAGGTGAAAATGTTGGAATTGAAGATGTTGAACATAATATTGAACTAAGTGTAAATTATGTTTCACTAGATTACATGAGAAATGAAGAACCTTGTGTGGAACAAAGACATTCTAAACTCAAGACCTTCAAGAAACCCTAAGTAGTCACTTGAGTTTGATGAGAACATTATAAACAATTTTGAAGGAAAGAGGTCAACATGAACCATTCAGTTGTGGGCTAGAATACTTTTCATACAATATTTTAATGATAAGACATTGACTGAGCAATGCTAACTTTTTGTACAATTGCTAAAGATGCATAAGATGAGACCTTTGCTTACCAAATTGAAGATTCATGTGAACAAGAAGACCAAAAAAAATTATGTTATTGTCAAAATAATTTTTAATGCTCTCAAGTCTATTGGAAAAAATAACAAGGAAAAAGATAAGAGAGCTACTTGGAGATTCAGTGCAACTGCCCTAGTAAGACATCAATTGAAAAAGACTTGCTTTATGAGACAAAATTGTATTGATTTTGACATAAATCATAAAAAATTGGATAGAGCACTTGCAAGAAGACAAAGAAATGATGATCCTCTTCAAAATGATACATGGGATTTTGTGGGGAGGCTTCCATGTGTTGATAAGAAGCTAATCGATAATGTAAAGCAGGTAATTCAAAATTTTTGGCATGATAACTCTAGAGTATCACCCAATGCAAAGGATGTTTTGAAGTTAAGAATTGTCAATTGAGACCATACACCACATCCTAAACATTTCTTGGAATCAAGCCAAACAATGTTGTTCAAAAAATTTATTGAAACACATCCAAATATGGAAATCTCGCAAAGGACTTTTGAAGGTTTGAAGCCATTTTATTGTGTGCGTCTTAAAATTCGTAATACTTGTTGTTGCAAATACCATGTGGAGTTTTCAATGTACCATGAACTATTATGGTATATTTTTTCTACTTTGCATACTAATGAAATGTTGCAGCAGTGTGGTGCAATGCATCTTCTAAAATCATCAAGGGACTTGCTAGATCTTTTTTTATGTTCTAGAGATGATTGTTGCTTTTTCTATAGAAATGATTGTTTTAATGCAAAGTGCTCACAATGTGGTGGCTTGTCAAAGTTTGTTCAATGTTTCCATGAGGGTTCCAAACATGAATTTTGAAAGAAGCTTGTTGAGAAAAAGAGATATGAGATAGTCAAATATACTTTGCAGAGTGGAGGTGAAGGTTCTAATTGTGAGTTGGTTTCAAAAGAATGTAGTGTTGCTGATTTTATTTCAGATTTTAAGGACAATATTTCCTACAAGTATGCAAGGCGTAGTCATAGGTCTCAGTGGTTGGATCAACAATTTAGAATGTGTAAGGAATATTTTTCGATTGGCACTATTATATCAATGGTTGATTTTGCAGAAAACTCCACATTGTAACCAAAAAATGAGGTACAATCTCAGTATTACAATTCCATTCAGATTGCTATATTTGTCCACATAACATTTAGACATGCACTTGATAGTACATATGAGGATTGAAAGATAATCAGAGAGTATCATTTTTATATGAGTGATGATAGATCTCACTCATCCAAGTATGACTAACATTGTTTCAAGATTTTTTTGAGTTCTTGTAGGAGCATGATATAACACTAGGTCAATATCTCATTTGGTCAAATAATTGCACATGTCAATTCAAGAATGCTCATATGTTTTATTGGTTGAGTAGAATGCATGTAGAGAGGGGTGTACCTCATACTTGGAGTTTTTTTGAAGCTAGGCATGGGAAAGGTGAGCATGATGGAGTAGGTGCATGTGTAAAGAGAGCTCTAGTTAAGGAGAAATTGAAGATTTTAGGAGCAAAATTCAGTGATGCATGTTCTATTGTTGATTGGTGTAGTTCAAAATTGTCACAGGGAGGGACACTTGATTCAACAGTGCGCAGATTCTTTTGGTTGGTTGAGGGTACAGTGGGAGGCAGATTGGATTTTCATACAATCAAATATTCTTCAAAGATGCATTCATTTCAAAGCTTAGATGCATGCACATGGACCATTTGGACATGAGAGTTGGCTTGTTTTTGTTAGAGTTGTCTTCAGTGCGAGTGGGATCAATGCGATTCAAGTGAGTGGGTGGGTACATGGGTTCCACAATATCTAACTCCGTTATCGCAAACCATATCCATGAAAAATGACATAATGGAAAGTTCAGTTGATTATGACCAGCTTTCAGATCTACTACATCCAGGACATGTTTTTATAGTTGTTGCACTATAGGGGAATGAAGAGAGATCAAACTATTGGTTGGATCGATGTGTACAGGTAAAGCATAAGCCAACACAACCGATGGAAGATGATGATGGGTTCATGTATCCTATAGGTTTAGTTGTGGTTGCAAAAAATTGGTTGTGAACATATATGGTTAGAAAGAATGGCATACCTACATTTGAAGACTACAAGAAACAAAAAACCATTCTCATGTATTCACACTTTGTTATAGAAACAAATGTTAAGTTGTTGAAGCATCATGCCAGACCAAAGACAAAACAACTATGGACACTTAGTAATGTTGATCATGAAGCATTATTGGATACTCTTAAGCAAAGAGATGACCCTTCAGGCACACTTGAATAACATTTTCAAGAATGGAAGCTATAATGCTTAGGTTCATTATGCTTAAGTTCATTATGCATCATTAATTAGATCATTTATAATTTAATATAGATTGGTTATTCTAAGTATCTTTTATATTGTGACAATATAGATTTCTCATTTGACAAATTTTGTGATATTTTTGGCATTATTGATCATGAACTTGCTACAACAATAGCCAACTTTGATCCTTTCGGAGAGGTATGCAACATATTACAATAATATAGATTGGTTATTCTAAGAATCTTTTATAGTTTGCATTAGAATCTCATCATCAATTAGGTCATTTAGAATAATATAGATTGGTTATTCTAAGCATTTTTTATAGTTTGAATTACCAATTCATCATCATTCAGGTTTTTTAGATTAATATAGATTTGTTAGTCTAAGCATCTTTTCTATTGTGACAATATATATTTCTCATTTAACAAATTTTGTGATATTTTTGGCACAATTGATCATGGACCTGCTAAAACAGTAGCCAACTTTGATCCTTTCAGAGAGGTATGCGACATATTACAGTAATATAGATTGGTTATTCTAAGCGTCTTTTATAGTTTGCATTATAATCTCATATTCAATTAGGTCATTTAGAATAATATAGATTGGTTATTCTAAACATCTTTTATAGTTTGAATTACCAATTCATCATCATTCGGGTTGTTTAGAATAATATAAATTTTTTAGTCTAAGCATCTTTTCTATTGTGACAATATAGATTTCTCATTTGACAAATTTTGTGATATTTTGGCACGATTGA
>VDFB02128079.1:65682-111068 GCA_007258455.2 Sequoia sempervirens
TAGAGATATGAAGGAAAATATCAAAGAAGCAAATGAATGCATCAAAAAATTGAGAGAGAAAATCAAGAGGTTCAAAGAAAGTAATAAGGAATTCAGTGAGAAATTAAAGAAAGCAAAAGAATCTATCATTGGTTTGAAAGTGCAAGTTGAAGAAAAGAAACGAATTGAAGAATGTTTGAATGTAATGGTGAAAAGAAAATTGGAGGAATGTACAAGGCTTAAACAAGAAGTGGTTAATTTAAGATTATATTTGGAGAAAGCAAGGAGTCATGAAGAAAAAATCAAAATGAGTGCTACAAAGCTTGATGGGATGATTGCAAATAAAAAAGGCTCTAAAGACAAAGGTGGATTGGGATTTGAGATAAGAGAAAGTTCAAAATAAGATCAAACATCAAACATTAAAAATAATATTGAAGATAAGAAGAAAAATTCCAAGTAGATCTATAATCAAAGTAATGAATCTAGAAAACCACTAATTAGACAACCAAATGCCCAAAGGTACCCATCCTTTAATGGTTCTTGTTATTCTTGCAATATATTTGGACATAAGGTAATGGAATGTAGAAGCAAAATGAATCAAAATGCTCCATCCTTTTATAGTCAATGCTTTACATGCAAAAAAATTTGTCATAGAGTTAGTGAATGCAAAAGTCAAATGATGAATTGCTATAACAATGGTAGAATGATTCAATATTTCAATAGCTACTGTTATGTACATGCTATGGATTTGGGAATAAATCTAATCAATGTAGATCTAGAATGAATGGAAGGAATATGGTTTAGAAGAATGTCACATGTTATAATCACAACAGGCCTGGACACATTGCTAATTTATTTAGAAGCATAAATATGAGAAAGGATAATTTGGTAAAGAGGAATGAACTAGTAAAAAAGGTGGATCCTATAGAAAAAATGAAGGAAATGGAAAATATTTGGATAAAGAAGGAAGAGATAGAAGTTGAAAGGAAGAATTTGTACCATCCTCCAGTACAAATGTTTCCTTCAGAGACTAAGTTAAGAGCTATGGTTTAGGGGGGGATTTAATGGAAATATTGTCTCCCACTAAAGAACAAGTGTTGATGGCTCAACACAAAGATATATGATGATGATCAACATGCTTGATCTATCGGTGAAGATTGTGAAAGAAAATATGATGCAAAATTTTGCAGAGTTTTAGAAGTTGACTGTGCATACACATGAAGGGTTGAAAACTTTATTATTTGAAGCATTTAATACAAAATTAGGTCAGATCAAAGGATTTTTTAGTGATTTCACTAAGGAAAATTTTCACAAAAGCATTCAAGGAGAAGCAAAGCAGTGAAGGTGTGAACTCAAAGTGATCAAAGAAATTTGGGATTTAGTGCATCGAAACCCTAATTCGGAAAGTGAAACAAAAGGTATTTACAAATCTTGTTTACCTTAGTTTTTATAAAACCTTGTTTGAAAGCAGCTTGAATCTATTTTGAAATGGCTACATTGAGGGTTATCGAGGTAACAGAGAAACCACAACCTAATTTTAAGAAGTATCCTGCAAAATCCATAGAAGGTGACTCATTAGGTGTATTTTCTCATGTTCCTTATGGGGTTTTTCCTATTGAGGATATTAGGATCTATATTCATGAAAAAATGGATGAATATGATCATAGTAGGCTAGGAGATTTGTGGAAAAATGAGTTAATTGGAGATAAATGTTCCCTAAAACATGAATAAAAAACCCTAGTTGCAAAGAAAATGAATGTATGACAGTAGTTTCTGAGTTTTTTCCATGAGGACAAGTGGGTTAGAATGGCACACAACAAAATTCATGATATATTTGTTTAGACTGACATGCCTAGTATGATAACAAAGGATGTAATAAGAGATGTTACAAGTCTATGCTCCACTAGACCTATTCCCATGTTGAAATCTGTTAAGAATGAAATGGTTATGGAACTTATAGGTGCAACCTATCACATGAGAGCTTTAACTGTTAACACAATTAGAAACCCAATTATGAGGTATGTTGCAATGGTGATTGGTTACAAGATCTATTTTATAAAAAATAGAAAATTCAGTGTTTGCCACTGCAATTAATGTGGCATAAAAGATGGTTGAAAAAGGAATGGACTATGATATTTGTGAGTTACTAAGGTAACAATTAATGGAAAACTTGAGTTAGACCAAAGAGAAGAAATATGCATTTAAATATGGTACTTTGGTTGTATGTTTTCTATTTTATTTCTTGAAGTAGCTTCCCAAAATAAAAGGTATAACCTAGTTCAAAGGAAGACCATTTTCCCATCAAATTACAAACTTTATGAGTCTTGGTGACATAAATGCTTAGGATGAGGCTCTTAAACCTTCTTTTAAGTTTTCTAGAAGAAGATGCAAACTAGAGATAGAATCCCAAGGAATTTGGTAAAGAGATATGAGAATGATATCAAATTTTTGGTGTTAATAAACCAACACATCATGAAAGCTATAGAACCAAGGTTTGTGTGGATCCCTAAATTGGGATATGAAGTAATTGAGGAAGATGTTGGTTTAGGTGATGTTTTTTTGAAGAGTCCTAAGGATACATCAAAAGAAAGGTATGGAACATATGCAAAGAAATCTATGGAGGTATACGTGGAGTAGAAGAAGCTAGAAATTAAGAAGAAGGTTAGGAAGATGGTTGAAGAGATTGCAAAGGAAATGGGCATATCAAATGAAAAAATGTAACATTTAAGAGAGAAAGCTAAACAATGAAGTGGTACAGGAGGATCTGATTTAAGAAGATTCTAGGTGGAACAACTCCACTCATTCCTCTATTTAGAAGTCCTTTGGGACTATACCCTTTGCTATAAATAAAAGGAAAACAACTGCTAGTCCTCTGGTAAGGGAGAAATCCCCTCTGGTAGTGCAGGCTACAAGAGTTGAGAAGAAGACAACCACCACTATTGCACCACATGTTGTCCTTAGAAGAGTAAAGAAAAACACAAGAGAAAGGTTTAGAAGTGTAAATGTAGAAGAAGAGGAGGAGTAGGAGGAGGAAGTACCCCCATTGGTTTGTAAGAGAAGTGATGCTTCACAAGGTGAAGCCAATGCGAAAAGAAGAAGATTTGATATTATTAACACCAATAGAGAAGAAAAATTTGAGGAAGAAAAGAAGAGATTTGTAGTGCACGTGAGGGTTCAAAGAAAAAAGAAGCCACCAAGAAGGATACTCAAGAAAAGAGGAAGAGTGCAAAAACCAAGAAGGCTCCAGGTGAAAGAAGAGAACAAGGACAATCAAAATTAGTAAGACCTGATTTTCCTATCAAGGTAGAGGCACTATTCAATATTATTCTGCAAAATGGGATGTTAGGAGAAACTATAGCCCTATACAAAGAAGTAAATGAGGTGGATAAGGCCACCATTATTGAGGCTATCATCAAGTATATTATTATCCTTGAGGTAGACATGCGAAACATTAAGAAATAAATACATGAATACCTATGAAATATTTTGTTAAAAAGAAGGCAAGAAGTTATAAATAAAGAACTAAAGCTAAGAGAAGAAGCATTGGAAAGAATAAGTTCTCCTCTCTTAGAGGATGAAAGAGCTAATTTAGCTACTGTAGTAAAGAAGGAACTAAGAACTAAGAAAATGGTGACAACCCTTATGGGTAAAGATTAAAATGATCTTGAAATAATTAGAAAGGAAAGTATTGAAAAAGAAAAGGAAATAACATAGAAACTGGGAATGACACTAGTTCAAATGAAGAAGAAGTGAATGAGGAAACCCCTTCTTTAGAACTGAATATTGAAGAAGATATGCAGATAGATGATGTTTAACATGAGCATGATGCAAATGAAGAAGCTACACAAGACAACACACCTTCGAAAGAAAAAAAATATGTTGAGGAGAATACTACTCCTCCTCTAGTGCCAAAAATAACTACTCCTTCGGTTAACACAAAAAAAAATATAGAGGAAGAAAATGAGGATGATGACAATGAAAATACTGATGTATAGAAGGAAAAAGAGCAAGAAAAGAAAGACGATGACTTTTTTATTGCCTAATATTTCCCAATTGGCTAATAGTTTAAATTTGGGAATCCTTGAAATTGGATAATATTTCAAGCTATAATGTGACTTGAATAGCCACATTTTTAAAAAAAATTATTATATTCTTATTTAAGGGTATGTGCAGGATCATCATGGAAAAAACAGACCCTTAAGTGGCAATGAAAATTCAGAAAAATTAGAGTTAGGCAACTTGACATAAAAATTTGAATAAGTTATCTATATTATTTCAAAAATATGTAAGAATAGAATCTGTGGAAAATTGAATGCATTTTCTAAACAACTAGGTTTATTTTAAAAAAAAACAAAATCTATTTGGTGAAAATTTGAAATTTTAATGCAGTAGTACTTAAATTTCAGGAAAAAAAGAAGTAGGTGTTTGTTTGACCACCCTAACCATAGTAAAATGATAATATTTTTTATAAGATTTTAGATATAAGTACAGGACTCATGTCCGGATGTGACGCATATTTTTAAATTTTTTTTTTCCAAGTAAATAATTAAATATGATTTTTTTGTTAAAACTTTTAAAAAATATAAAAATTTGTATCTCTGACCAGCTTAACTTGGTCAAAACTTCAAGAATTTTTTTATTTTTTTTAATCCTATAGTATGCGAAGCATAGAATGTGACGCATGTTTCAAATTCAAAAAATATGATACCCTTTGAAAGTTATAGATGTTTTACAATCAGCCTATCAATTAGGACTTTAGTCATGATTCTAATAGAAAATGAATAATAATAATTTATTAAATTCAAAATAAAGCATAATTCATTAGCCACATGGGCGAAGTCTAGAAAAACAAGGTAAGTTGTTAAACATGCTATTTGTGTTGACTTCTTAGGATTGGCATCTCCTAGCCAAATACCAAAGCAAACCCAAGGCTATTCCCTAGATAATTAATTTTGTGTGATAAATATCGGATATCCGATATGAATCCGATATTCGATTTGGTTTATATATCATTTTTAAAAATGTTAGACTTTATAATATATGATTTAGAATATACAATATATCTCGTTTATAGTTTATTTTAATATATCTAGTTTAGAATATACAATATCATTTATAATTTAATATATAATCTCTTACAAAACTATATAATATATAATACATTATATTATTCCATCCATTATTTATTTATTATTCCTCCCTCTCCTTCTTCCCCTCCCTCAATGAACTCTCTTTGTTGTCCATCTTTGTCTCCACCTCTGTCCCCATCCATTCCCCTTCCAGTCTCCCTCCTATTAAGACTCTTTCATCTCCTTCCTTCCCTCTTCCTCTCCTCCCCCTCATTGAGACTCTGTGTCTCATTCTTCCCTCGGCTTTCCCCTCCTAGTTATCTCCCTCACTCTCATTGTTTCCCTCTTCCTCCCCCCCTCTCCACCCCTCCGTCTCTCCACACTCTCCTGTGCTCCTCCACCTCCATCTCTTTCCCTCCCTCATGAACTCTCTCTCTCATTCTTCCCCTCCCCCTCATTCCTATCCCTCCTCTCCCCTTCTTCCCCTCTTTCCCCCCTCTCTCAAGTCTCTTCCTCCTACCCCCCTCCCTCTCTGGAGTCTCTCTCTCCTCTCACTCCATCTCTCCTCCTGGCTTGTGGCCCTATGCCCTTAGCCATGGAATCCCTAGGCCCCTGAATCTCCACCTCTGTCTCCACTCATCATCTCCTCCCTATCCCTCCCCTCTCTCTCTTCCTCTTGGGAGACCCACTATCTCTCTCCCCTCCCTCTCCCTACCCCATTTCCCTCTCTCATTCCCCTCCCTCCCCCCTCCTCTTCTTCCTTATTCCTCTCCATTCCTCCCCCCCCACTCTTTCCCTCCACTCCCTCTCTCAATTCTCTCTCTCCTCCTATATCTTTCCTTATCCCTCTACCCTTAACCCTCTACCCTCTATCTCCCTCCCTCTCCCTCCTCTCTCTCAAGACTCTCCCTCCTACCCCTCTCCCTCTTAGGTCTCTCAATCCTCTTTTGAGGCTATCTTTTGTCCCTTTTTCCCTCCCTCTCTCCCTTCTCCTCCCCCTCCCTCTCTCTTTCTCTCTCTCCTTCCCTCTTCCCTCTCCCTCCCCTTGTGAACTCTCCTCTCTCTCCCTCTCCCATTCTTCCTCCATTCTCTCTCTCTCTCCCCTTCTTCCTTCTCTTCCCCTCTCCTCTCAGTCCTCCTCCTACCCCCTCTCCCTCTCAGGTTTCTCTCCTCCACTCATCTGTGTCTCCTCTGACCTTGTTCATCTGCCCATCTGTAATCATACCACTCTGCCCCTCCCCTCTCTCTCTCTCTCTCTTGCCCAACGTCCACCTCCTAATTACTGTTAGGTCTATGTATGCACAAACCAGATATTTGATTTAAATCAGATATCCAATTTGTAGCACTAAAATCCTACTATTAGAGAGCATTATAAAATTGTTTTAATTTAAAAAAAATTCATATCAGATATCGGATTTAGTCGGATATCCAATTTGTGGGACATACCAAAACCCCATATGGCCCATTGTTTGCATTCCAATGGACCCTACATTCTTTTTGCAAGATTTGTAGGCGACAAACACACAATTTTAGAAAGGAAGAGACAAATATCAACTTTTTGGAGCATCTTTTATGAGGTATAATGGGGAGGAGCAGTCGTCGGAAGCATAAACATAAGAGAAATCTTACAAAAGAACAAATTGAACCATATAGACAAAAAGATAAAGAAGGTCATAGGAAGAGAAGACAAGGTATGTTAAATATTGGTGAATCTGAGCCCTATGGTCTTTCAAGTGAAGAGGAAAATGAATATGTACAAGGTGAAAATGTTGAACATGATATTGAAATTGGGAATGAAAATGTTCAAATTGATACTCAGAATGTTCAAGCTGAAAATGTTGGAATTGAAGATGTTGAACGCGATATTCAAATTGGGAATGAAAATATTGAAATTGATAATGAAAATGTTCAAGGTGAAAATGTTGGATTTGAATATGTTGAATATGATACTGAAATTGGGAATGAAATTATTCAAATTGAAGGTGAAAATGTTGGAATTGAAGATGTTGAACATAATATTGAACTAAGTGTAAATTATGTTTCACTAGATTACATGAGAAATGAAGAACCTTGTGTGGAACAAAGACATTCTAAACTCAAGACCTTCAAGAAACCCTAAGTAGTCACTTGAGTTTGATGAGAACATTATAAACAATTTTGAAGGAAAGAGGTCAACATGAACCATTCAGTTGTGGGCTAGAATACTTTTCATACAATATTTTAATGATAAGACATTGACTGAGCAATGCTAACTTTTTGTACAATTGCTAAAGATGCATAAGATGAGACCTTTGCTTACCAAATTGAAGATTCATGTGAACAAGAAGACCAAAAAAAATTATGTTATTGTCAAAATAATTTTTAATGCTCTCAAGTCTATTGGAAAAAATAACAAGGAAAAAGATAAGAGAGCTACTTGGAGATTCAGTGCAACTGCCCTAGTAAGACATCAATTGAAAAAGACTTGCTTTATGAGACAAAATTGTATTGATTTTGACATAAATCATAAAAAATTGGATAGAGCACTTGCAAGAAGACAAAGAAATGATGATCCTCTTCAAAATGATACATGGGATTTTGTGGGGAGGCTTCCATGTGTTGATAAGAAGCTAATCGATAATGTAAAGCAGGTAATTCAAAATTTTTGGCATGATAACTCTAGAGTATCACCCAATGCAAAGGATGTTTTGAAGTTAAGAATTGTCAATTGAGACCATACACCACATCCTAAACATTTCTTGGAATCAAGCCAAACAATGTTGTTCAAAAAATTTATTGAAACACATCCAAATATGGAAATCTCGCAAAGGACTTTTGAAGGTTTGAAGCCATTTTATTGTGTGCGTCTTAAAATTCGTAATACTTGTTGTTGCAAATACCATGTGGAGTTTTCAATGTACCATGAACTATTATGGTATATTTTTTCTACTTTGCATACTAATGAAATGTTGCAGCAGTGTGGTGCAATGCATCTTCTAAAATCATCAAGGGACTTGCTAGATCTTTTTTTATGTTCTAGAGATGATTGTTGCTTTTTCTATAGAAATGATTGTTTTAATGCAAAGTGCTCACAATGTGGTGGCTTGTCAAAGTTTGTTCAATGTTTCCATGAGGGTTCCAAACATAAATTTTGAAAGAAGCTTGTTGAGAAAAAGAGATATGAGATAGTCAAATATAATTTGCAGAGTGGAGGTGAAGGTTCTAATTGTGAGTTGGTTTCAAAAGAATGTAGTGTTGCTGATTTTATTTCAGATTTTAAGGACAATATTTCCTACAAGTATGCAAGGCGTAGTCATAGGTCTCAGTGGTTGGATCAACAATTTAGAATGTGTAAGGAATATTTTCGATTGGCACTATTATATCAATGGTTGATTTTGCAGAAAAGTCCACATTGCAACCACAAAACGAGGTACAATCTCAGTATTACAATTCCATTCAGATTGCTATATTTGTCCACATAACATTTAGACATGCACTTGATAGTACATATGAGGATTGAAAGATAATCAGAGAGTATCATTTTTATATGAGTGATGATAGATCTCACTCATCCAAGTATGACTAACATTGTTTCAAGATTTTTTTGAGTTCTTGTAGGAGCATGATATAACACTAGGTCAATATCTCATTTGGTCAAATAATTGCACATGTCAATTCAAGAATGCTCATATGTTTTATTGGTTGAGTAGAATGCATGTAGAGAGGGGTGTACCTCATACTTGGAGTTTTTTTGAAGCTAGGCATGGGAAAGGTGAGCATGATGGAGTAGGTGCATGTGTAAAGAGAGCTCTAGTTAAGGAGAAATTGAAGATTTTAGGAGCAAAATTCAGTGATGCATGTTCTATTGTTGATTGGTGTAGTTCAAAATTGTCACAGGGAGGGACACTTGATTCAACAGTGCGCAGATTCTTTTGGTTGGTTGAGGGTACAGTGGGAGGCAGATTGGATTTTCATACAATCAAATATTCTTCAAAGATGCATTCATTTCAAAGCTTAGATGCATGCACATGGACCATTTGGACATGAGAGTTGGCTTGTTTTTGTTAGAGTTGTCTTCAGTGCGAGTGGGATCAATGCGATTCAAGTGAGTGGGTGGGTACATGGGTTCCACAATATCTAACTCCGTTATCGCAAACCATATCCATGAAAAATGACATAATGGAAAGTTCAGTTGATTATGACCAGCTTTCAGATCTACTACATCCAGGACATGTTTTTATAGTTGTTGCACTATAGGGGAATGAAGAGAGATCAAACTATTGGTTGGATCGATGTGTACAGGTAAAGCATAAGCCAACACAACCGATGGAAGATGATGATGGGTTCATGTATCCTATAGGTTTAGTTGTGGTTGCAAAAAATTGGTTGTGAACATATATGGTTAGAAAGAATGGCATACCTACATTTGAAGACTACAAGAAACAAAAAACCATTCTCATGTATTCACACTTTGTTATAGAAACAAATGTTAAGTTGTTGAAGCATCATGCCAGACCAAAGACAAAACAACTATGGACACTTAGTAATGTTGATCATGAAGCATTATTGGATACTCTTAAGCAAAGAGATGACCCTTCAGGCACACTTGAATAACATTTTCAAGAATGGAAGGTATAATGCTTAGGTTCATTATGCTTAAGTTCATTATGCATCATTAATTAGATCATTTATAATTTAATATAGATTGGTTATTCTAAGTATCTTTTATATTGTGACAATATAGATTTCTCATTTGACAAATTTTGTGATATTTTTGGCATTATTGATCATGAACTTGCTACAACAATAGCCAACTTTGATCCTTTCGGAGAGGTATGCAACATATTACAATAATATAGATTGGTTATTCTAAGAATCTTTTATAGTTTGCATTAGAATCTCATCATCAATTAGGTCATTTAGAATAATATAGATTGGTTATTCTAAGCATTTTTTATAGTTTGAATTACCAATTCATCATCATTCAGGTTTTTTAGATTAATATAGATCTGTTAGTCTAAGCATCTTTTCTATTGTGACAATATATATTTCTCATTTGACAAATTTTGTGATATTTTTGGCACGATTGATCATGGACCTACTAAAACAGTAGCCAACTTTGATCCTTTCGGAGAGGTATGTGACAGATTATAGTAATATAGATTGGTTATTCTAAGCGTCTTTTATAGTTTGCATTACAATCTCATATTCAATTAGGCCATTTAGAATAATATAGATTGGTTATTCTAAGCATCTTTTATAGTTTGCATTACCAATTCATCATCATTCAGGTTGTTTAGATTAATATAGATTTGTTAGTCTAAGCATCTTTTCTATTGTGACAATATAGATTTCTCATTTGACAACTTTTATGATATTTTTGGCACAATTGATCATGGACCTGCTACAACAATAGCCAACTCTGATCCAATCGAAGAGGTATGCAACATATTACTATAATATAGATTTTTTATTTTAAGCGTCTTTTATACTAAGCATCTTTTCTGTTGTATGTAGTTTAACTGCTACCTTGATGGTTTGTACAGGTGCTTGTCAGTCCAAAACATGAACATACTACTCTTGTGGAAGACTGTGTCCTGAATGCCTCCAATAGGAAAATTTTGTAAAATTTGAATTTTGAAATGTGAAACAATGTAAAAGGGTCATAACTGTGTATGGGTATCATTTATATCTAGGTGTATGCTTTGTTATTGTTATTGGGACAATTCTATAATTCATAACTTATTGTAATTAATCGAGCTATATCCGAAGGTTTTCTTCCTGGTTCTTTCCTACCAGTATGCTTGTTTGAACTAGGTTTTGTAATATCTCCTATTTATATATAATAAATTATAGTGGCTTGCCACTTTTTCCAAAAAAAATGTAAAAAGGTCATGTGAAGGTCATTTCCAATGTAATTGAGTCTTTGATCTAGCAAAGTAGAAACAAGGTATTTGGGTGTGCATAATGTTCATGTTGATTGAGTAAGAGTTTTTTGATGCAAGAGCTAGGTCGCTTTAAATAATAGAATTACAATTAAAGATGACGTTGTTAGAACCTGCACAAGCTTGATCCAACCTTAAATCTTGTTGTCCCCACATTTCATTGACGTTACCATGTTGTAACACACCAACTCAACTACAAATGTATTTGGGTACAAAAGAGGACCGTCCCTATCATAAATGTACCCATTTGGACATGTTGGAACAATCCATTTGGTCGTACGAGTTGTAGAATGAAAGTTGCACCACTTTCCAACTTTACACTGCTTGCATCTGGCAATGTTTCCCTCCACTAAAAAGTCATCACCATAGGAAAATTCCTCTGAGATAGAAAAAACTGAGAGAGGTTTTTGTAGATGGTCCCAACATGATCCCATAGCCTCAGACAAAGATTCTGTAAGCGTACTGGTCTCCGAGAAATAGCCCTTCAAAGATTGCTTCCTTTTAGCACTTTGGACTCTTAAGGGAAATCATCGGTCTAATGTAGCTTGGAGTGACTCAGTGTATTTTGGTGCAAAAGAGGACCATACCTAGTGTTATGCAGATGTTTTGCAACAATCTGTTTGGTCGTACGAGTTGCGGAATGAAAGTTGCACCACTTTGTAACTTTACACTACTTGCATCTGGCAACTTTTCCCTCCACTGAAAAGTCATCACCACAGGAAAATGCCTTTGAAATAGAAAAAACCGAGAGAGGTTTTTGTAGATGGTCTCAACACAATCCCATAGCCTCAAACAGAGAGTCTGTAAGCCTCACAATCTCTAAGAAATATCCCTTCAAAGATTGTTGTCTTTTAGCACTTTGGACTCTTAAGGGAAATCGTCGGTCCAATGTAGCTCCGAGTGATTCCATGTATTTGGGTACAAAAGAGCACCATACCTAGCGTAAACATACCCATCTAGATGTATTGGAACAGTCTATTTGGTCGTACAAGTTGCATAATGAAATTTGCACCACTTTATAACTTTACACTGCTTGCATCTGACAACTTTTCCCTCCACTGAATAGTCATCACCACAAGAAAATGCCTTTGAGATAGAAAAAACAAAGAGAGGTTTTTGTAGATGGTCCCAACATGATCCAATAGCCTCAGACGAAGAGTTTGTAAGCCTCATGGTCTCGAATAAATAACCCTTCAAAGATTGCTTCCTTTTATCACTTTGGACTCTTGAGGGAAATCGCCGATCCAATGTAGCTCAGAGTCATTCGACATATTTGGGTACAAAAGAGGACAATCCCTAGCATACATGTACCCATCTAGATGTGTTGGAATAGTTTGTTTTATCGTATGAGTTGCATAATGAAAGTTGCACCACTTTGCAACTTTACACTACTTGCATCTGACAACTTTTTCCTCCATTGAAAAGTCATCACCAAAGGAAAATGCCTCTGAGATAGAAAAAACTGAGAGAGGTTTTTGTAGATGGTCCCAACACGATCCCATAGCCTCATATGGAGAGTCTGTAAGCCTTATGGTCTCTGAGAAATAGCCCTTCAAATATTGTTTCCTTTTAGCACTTTGGACTCTTAAGGGAAATTGTTGGTCCAATGTAACTTAGAGTGATTCAACGTATTTGGGTGCAAAAGAGGACTATCCCTAGTGTAAACATACCCATCCGGACGTGTTGGAATAGTCTGTTTGGTCGTACGAGTTGCAGAATGAAAGTTGCACCACTTTGCAACTTTACACTGCTTGCATCTGGCAACTTTTCCCTCCACTGAAAAGTCATCACCACAGGAAAATGCCTCTGAGATAGCAAAAATTGAGAGAGGTTTTTGTAGATGGTCCCAACACAATCCCATAGCCCTAGATGAAGATTCTATAAACCTTATGGTCTCTAAGAAATAGCTCTTCAAAGATTGTTTCCTTTTAGCACTTTGGACTCTTAAGGGAAATCGTCGGTCCAATGTAGCTCAGAGTTATTCGGTGTATTTGGGTGCAAAAGAGGACCATCCCTAGTGTAAAAATACCCATCCAAATGTTTTGGAATAGTCTATTTGGTCGTACGAGTTGCAGAATGAAAGTTACACCACTTTACAACTTTACACTACTTGCATTTGGCAATTTTTCCCTCCACTGAAAAGTCATCACCACAAGAAAATGCCTCCGAGATAGCAAAAACTGAGAGAGGTTTTTGTAGATGGTCTCTACACAATCCTATAGCCTTGAATGGAGAGTCTCAAAATTGTTCAACATCATTGAACTAAGAATTTATCACACATCTACAGAGAAACAGAGGAGTACTACAAAGTAAAACACATTACACTTCAGTTCTCATTGACTTGATGTGCTCTCCAGCATCTCTCTTCTCTCATGTGAAGAGTTAGAACTGATTGGCCATGTGTTTGCATCATTAGGGAATTTATCTCTTTTTGAAAATGTCAAAAGCATGGCTGCATACAGATTAGGCAAAAGTCCCTTCCTTTTAGATTAGCAATGCATGGAAGATTTAAAAAGTATCCTTGATATTATAAAATGGTATTTGTTGATACACTTTGCGTGAACAAGAAGACCCTAAAATCGAACTCTAAATAACTTCAAACATCTTAAGTACCTCATTCTTATTCATTTGTTTTGCAAACAAGCATTTGTATTCCAAAAGGCTAACCTTTCATTTTTTATTTCAAAGAAAAATCTTCCTATGCCACTATTACACTGCACAAGTAAACCAAATTTTGTATTGCGGACCTATATTAAGCTACCACTCTCAAGAACAATGTAATAATGATAAAAAATAATGTTTGAGACTACAAGAAGACATCAAAATAGCTAGTGTACTAAAAAAATTCTTATGATTTTTGAAGAATGTTGATAACTCTACTCAGCTGTCTTCTTTTTTCAATATCATACAAATTGAACCCTGGCATCAATAGACTATGTATATCAAGCTACCACAATTCAAGTTTCAACGATGAATATTTATCATGCATGTTTTAAATGACATTCAAGTTTATGGTGGTTTTTTTGTTTATATGATGTTATGTGATATTCTAATCCTAATTCATGCTTCTAGGTTGCATATATATATATTATTTTTACATGTTTTCTCCATTGTTCGATCCCTACACAACAAGTAAATGGCTGCATAACATGTGGAATGAGGGGGCAATAGGCCTGAGACCCCTTTAAAATTTGTTTGAGTGCATTCAAAATGAATTTTTAAGCCTTTCACCCTAAAAGTGACCTCTAAATAACTTCAAACACCTTAATTACCTCATTCTTATTCAATTGTTTTGCAAACAAGAATTTTCATTCCAAGAGGCCCAACTTTCATTTTTTCTTGTTGGAGTGAAAGCGGACCATGACACAACTTTCTTTTTTCAAAAATTGTTCAACATCATTGAACTAAGAATTTATCACACATTTGTAGAGAAACAAAGAAGTACTACAAACTAAAACACATTACACTTTGGTTCTCACTGACTTGATGTACTCTCCAACATCTCTCTTCTCTCATGTGGAGAGTTAGAACTGCTTGGCCATGCCTTTGCATCATTAGGGAAGTTTTTCTCTTTTTGACAATGTCAAAAGCATGGCTGCATACATATTAGGAAAAAGACCCTTCCTTTTAGATTAGCAATGCATGGAAGTTTCAAAAAGTATCCTTGATATTACAAAAGGGTATGTGTTTATACACTTCAAACGTGCAATCACCCTTTGGTTCTTTCAAAGAAAAATCTTCCTATGCCACTGTTACACTGCATAGGTAAACTAGATTTTGTATTGTGGACCTATATTAAGCTACCACTCTTAGAACCAATGTAACAATGATACAAAATAATGTTTGAGACTGCAAGAAGACATCAAAATGGTTAGTGAACTAAAAAAAATCTTATGATTTTTGAAGAATGTTGATAACTCTACTTAGTTGGATTCTTTTTTCAATATCATACAAATTGAACCCTGGCATCAATAGACTTTGTATATCGAGCTACGACAATTCAAGTTTCAATGATAATATTTATCATGCATGTTTTAAATGACATTCAAGTTTATGGCAGTTTTCTTATTTATATGATGCTATGCGATATTCGAATCCTAATTCATGCTTCTACGCTACACACACACACACACACACACACACACACATATATATATAATTTTTACATGTTTTATCCATTGTTTGGACCCTAAACTACAAGTAAATGGTTGCATAGCATGTGGAATGAGGGGGCATCAGGCCTAAGACCCCTTTAAAGTTTGTTTGAGTTCTTTCTTTTCATTTTTTGTGAGTTTTGTGCCAAGTTTCCTCAAAGAAATGTGGTCTCATGGAATTCCATGACAAGCTAATGCAATTGATAGCTGCTTCTAGTTATTAGTTATGTAATGTGAAGTAATTGCATAACTGCTTAGGTTGACTTTGTAAAAACTATATTGTAATTGGAATTTTTTCATCTATCAGCATCTAGTTGTTACTTATGCAATGTGAAGTAATGCTTTGAGTTTGAAAGATGTGCAATGAAATGTAATCAGCAATATGAATATAAAATACATAAAATAACCATTATTTTTATGCTATTGTACATTGATATTTAACCATTGATCACTTGATTAAATTTTCCAAGAGTTTAATCATGCACATGAGGAGGAAATTAAATTTTGATTGTCAACTTCTGTATATCAAAATATCCAATAATCAAGTGTATGTCCATATACAAAAATGACATCAACGCCAACTCAAACAAAGTTTTACAATATGTGGCATATGCCATCTCGATATCTATTCAAAATTGACATGCCAAAATGTCTATCTTATCCTAAAATACTGGTGGATCATCAAAATGGAGCCTCTTTGAAGCACTCGTTGGCTCTAAAGGTAGCTAAAAAAGAAAAAGTCAAACCACAATTGAGATTAGTTATACCATATAATTTAAAATCGAATAATTAACATAAAATTCAATATACATTGAATTATAATTGAACTCTAAAATTGAAATCTTGATTACTTGAAATATATGTCCCTTCTAAGGGTCAGGAGTCCTAGAATATGCCCCTATCAAAGAACCAACCAAACCAAATTTTGTAATGTCAATCTATATATGTGAACAAAAACATAAAATTGATCCAATTTAGCATACAATTGTCAATAATAGGAACATATTTACCAAGAACAAAATAAAATAAACACATACCTCTTTAGGCTGATCTTTTTCTTTATCTCCTTTAGGTGTTTCGACACCTCCTCCTTGAGGTGTTTCAACACCTCCTTCAGGTGCTTGAATACCTACTCCTTCAGGTGTTGTGACACTTGTCAATAATGATGTATAGCTTACAACCACCTATACGTAAAAATGACAAGTACATATGAAACTACCAATCTATGTCAATCTATGCATAATCAATAAAAGATATTATAAATCTTAATTCAATAAAATTTGAGTTCAATCACCTTTCCCTTATCTAACATTGTGCCTCCATAGTCTGGAGAGCACTACTCCTCACTCGCACTAGGTGTTTCCTACAAGAACAGAATAAGATAAACATATAAGTTAATATATAATTTCATTAATGACAATTCAAATGACAAGCAAGTATACAGTAAAAAAATGTAAATGAGTGAGTGCAAAAATACATACTGTGTGTGTGCTGAGGCCAAATGAAATGGCCCTAAGGGTGCTATTAGTCACCTGTGTGAGCTCCTCCTCAGAAATTAACTATTAAATAGACCATGTAAATAAATATTAGTACTTGATACTATCTCTTATTAATATTCATTTAAAAAAATGCAAGTTATGAATTTACACCTTAAATGTTACCTATGTAACTATTCCAATTTCCACCTCTCTAGTAGGAGAGGAATTTGTAGGGTGTTCTCCACTCCCCTGTGTGTGATCTCCTATAATCTCCACATCCTGGATGTCATAATCAAAAGTGTTTAATGGATGCTCAATGGGTTGTGCAATAGGACCCAAGCATATCTGATGGCACGTATTGCAAATATGTGGCACAAAAATATTTGGACCCGAGGAGGATGGTGTAGCAGCACTGGATCCATCACCAACATCACCATAATGTGGTTGAGCTACTGAAGAAGCATGGGAAACCAAAACACCACTCAAAGAGTGAATGGCCTAGATAGTCTGTGTGGCTGCATCCTCTATAATATTTGGATGTTGTACTGGAGGTGGCAGAGGAAGGGGAGGAAGGGGAGGAAGGGGAACATGTGGGTGCCTGACTACTCTAACTTCCCTTGGCCTATCCTGGAGCATACCTCTACCAATGCCTTGGAAGGGTTTAATGTCAAAGTAATTAACATGATGCCCTAACAAAAACTGAGCGTATAATTTTTTAATAAAGTAAAAAGGTACATCAAGATTATTGTTGGGTGGTTTATCAAAAACCATACACCAATGATCCCAAAAGTTATCTACTATGCCCCTGTGTGCACCATTTTATAGAAAGTTTTGGTTTGTTAACATTAACTAGAAAACCAATGCAGGGGCTAATAAATAAAGAGGCTATTTGAGATTTTGTTATTTGGATATTTTTCACAACATCATAAGATAATCCACATGCATAATATTCCCTCATGGTTTCTCACCACGAATGAAAGTCATTATGTTGGGTGGAGAGGGTTTCTACATTTGTAATTATTTATGTTAATGTGGTTGACATATGGGATAATCGAGGGATTTTCTTATAAACATCACAAATTCCCCTCAATTGCTCCAATTTTTCACCAATTAAGTCTTCAATTGATGGCTACAGAGGTGGTGGAGTGTTTGGCATTTCTACATTTTGATTCTTAGCTAGTGGCTTTTCATTCTCAACTGGTGGAATTTGTGCATTCTCATTCTCAGTAGCCATAATTCCTTATTAAAGTTAAAAACTAATTAATCTAATTAAAATTAGACAATATAAATGAAAATACTATAAAAATACCCTAGTTTTTAAAAAAATCCAAAAAAAACCCTACTTTTTAACAAAAATCTATAAAATTCTCTAATTTTTAATAAAAATACATAAACAACACTATTTTTAAATCAAAATCCATAAAAAACATTCATTTTTAATCAAAATCCATTGTAAACTCAAATTTTTCATAAAAATTCATTAAAAAACTAATTGAAATTATACAAATCTAATTCAAAATTCAATCAAAGCAAAGAAAAATCTAAAATATAACCTTTTCAAATCGGATATTAGCGAAATCGGATATTCATTATGCAAAGAACCTCCTCACTGTGCACTTGCAGGTTGTTTGTGACTGTGAAATGATTTTGACAACCCAAAATTTGTTTATTTATACTTTCTTCAAATCGGATATCCGATATGGAAATCTAGGTTTGGTAATTTCTTTGGAGGTGTGTACTGACACCCAAGCCACAAAAAAGTCAACTCAACATTTTTGAATTTTTGGGTTGATGAAAGACATAATTTTTTCCTCATTGCCACTTTTTGGCCCATCATGATCCTACACATACCCTTAAATCACCAAATAATTTATTTAAAAAAAAATTAACTCAAAAATTTTCCACAATATTCGATACATGATTATATTAAATTTGCTTAAATTTTATACATTATAATAGAAATCTATATTAATTCACCAGTAGTATATCATAATTATTAGTTGTTTTAGGACCATATTTATAATCTTTAGTTTCCACCATTGATTTATAATATAATCTAGAATGGCCCTTTTTGTATTCTATGAGGTAAAATGTACCCATGATCTACAATACTCATGGGGCCCACAATTTTGGATCTCATGAGCATCATAGATTGTGGGTTCATTTTACCTCACAAAGTATGAGGGTCATTAGATCAATGATCTAAAAGAAATTTTGAGCCTCGTGAGAATTACAGATTGTGGGTACATTTTACCCTATAGAATATAATGAGGGATGTATTATTATATTTGAAAACAATGGTGGCAAGTAAGTATTATATTCTAGACCCCTTAAACCCATCAATAATTTCCACTATAGAGCCCCTACTTTTCCATGAGAATTATTTTTAGATTGGATGGATTCGCCATCATAATTAATGTATTTTTTCATTATTTTCAAGATTTTCCAAAATTTTCTATAAAATTTTAGTGATGCAAAAAAGTCACAAATAAAATTAATATTTTTATGAAAAAAAGGAAATATTTTCCAATAGAAATTAATATTATTTTTTGATTGAAAATTCACCAGGAATTTATATCTATTTTTGAGGGGGGTTTCTTAAAGTTGTCACTAAAGAAAGATGAAGATAAGGATGCATCTAGAGATGCAATACAAAAGAAGAGAAACCTACAAGATCCAGAAATAATGAGGAAAAGGACCTAAAGGGAAAGGTTGTACAAATTACAAAGACTTCTGGTGAATCTTTTGGCTCCATCGAAGATTTCTTAAAGAATCTATTAATTATGCAACCCAAGTTACAACTTGTTATGTCATCACAATTGCTACAATTTCCAATGCAATAGAGTAATATGGATTTTGATAAGATATCCCCCTCCACAAGCTACAACTAGGAGATGTATTTCATGCATCCACAAGAAAATAGATCATTGAGACACACCAAAGAAGTGGATAAATGATGGAGGAAGAAGTGAAAGCATTACAAGAGACCATACTTGGTGCAAACATAGATACATGCCACTATCTAGTATGGAAAATCTAAAATTGTTAATTGATTATTTTAAGGTGTATACCTTCAAACTTAAAAATGAAGCAAATTAAGAGGTTGAGAAGAGAATTATTGATAAGAAAATGTTGGAAGTTACTAAGAAATGTGCTCTTGCACATAAAAAGTTTTCAAAATTGATGAAGGGTGCACACGGGTGTGTCGATGAGGCAAGGTTTCTTTATCAATATGGCATAAAGTGGCCCAAAGCCACACATAGAATTAAGAAGGAGATGGACTCCATTGAGTATCAAACAAACACTGCCTCAAGTGCCTATGATCTGACACTCGACCTAACTAGATAAATAAGGAATATATAGCATTGAAGATCTGGATAAGAAATTCTTTCAACTGCAAGCCCAAAAAGAGCACATCATTCTACAATTTGGAGAAATAAGGGACATGGTCAATCCCAAACTCTTACTTATTTCAAAATACCTTTTAAGTGTCGACAAATCTAAGCAAATGAATCTAGTACTTGACACTCCAAAAAAAAGAGAAGAGCTATTAATGGAACTTGAAACTCAACGTAGATTGATTGGAGAAAAGAAAGATTGGGAAGAAGGTATGAAATCATGGTAGGCCCATGTACAAAATTTGCAGGTATCAACCTCCTCTGATTGACATATTTCTCACTTTTTCATGCATTTTAGTATTTTTATTTAGATTCTTTGTATATATGTGGACTATGTAGAGCAGTTTTCCAATATAATTTTTGGTTTTTTGCACTAGTACATGACTCGAGGGGATTCAATACAATCCTTTTTGTTTGTATATATGCTTACATTTCTTAGGGGGAGTTCCAACAAAAGACAAAATAGTTTTATAGGCACCCTTTTCCCTTGATTTCAAAGGGGGAGAATGTTTTGGAGGTTTTTGGCATGTTCCCATCAATGACAAAGGGGGAGATTATTAAAAGAATGAGATATTTTTCATTGATGATATTGTTGGCAACATGACCATTACAGTGTTGTCATTGATGTCAACTTTGTATCCAAGTGTGAATATCATGATATGAATCATTGTGGTTTGATTTAATAGCTTTTGGAGTGTTCATAGAAGACATTTTTGTAAAGTTATTTGGTCCATAAAATTTGTTTGTACTAATGAATTGACTAAGTGTTAATTCTATTAAATTTTTTTAACTATGCTTCAATTTTTGGGTTTGCACTAGTCCACAAGTGAAGGTTTCACTGTGCGCTTCTAACATTATTTTTTTGGATGTTAGATGTATCTAATTCCAAGTTTTCATCATGTTTTGGCTATTGGATCGAAAGACATGAGTAACAGAAGTTGGTTTGGAAAATTACAATTATTCTATATATAGTACATTTGTGTGGGAGAGTTTTCACTTCTTCACAGTTAAGTTTTTGGCTTTGTGCTTTTGAGGATAAGTTGACAAATGGTAGTCGTATGTGAATTCAAATTGGTATTAAATTTTGAGGACATGTGTCCATATGTGGATACACAATTGTAGGATTTTATTATTAGGTTGTATGTCATGCTGACCTAAAAATTTTGAAGGTATGGGAAGGTTAAATAAGTGTTGTGGTCTTATGAGGGATGTAATATAGGTCCACACTAACCTATTTAAAGTTATTTTGAGGATTGAATCTTAGCACGAGAGATGTATGAAATTTTTGGAGCTAACAAGTGATATTTTGGGTGTTAGATATAATTAGGCCAACCTAATTAATGTTATGGTTGAAGTAGATATATATGTGAGATCCTTTCGATGTTTTGATGTATGACATTGACATGTGATATGTGATGCAAAGATCCTACATGCGAATATTATTAGAGTAGTGCGAATTTAAGTTGTGAATGTTCAGTAAAAGATTGAAGTGATGTGAATGTAGAGGAAATAAAAGTGTTAGATCTAAATTAGATGAAGTGTGTAAAATAAATTTAGAGGAAATAAAAGTGTTAGATCTAAATCAATTGAAGTGTGTAAAATCAATTTATTGAGCTTCATTGGAACTGTATTTCATGCATATGATGGATGCAATTGTGATAGTTCAAAATATACTATGAGCCACAATCTGTCTTCTATCTTTTTCTCCATGGACAATGAGTCCACCTACCGTGAGCACTTTTGTAAATATACTATAACTAGTTATAATATATTGTGAGCTAACCCTCATCATCATTTTTCCCATTTTGATTTTTCCACGTAAAAATCTTGGTGTTCATGTGTTATGTGGTGTTGTTTCATGCTTTCTTTCTTTATTATAGTTGAATATTCTTTAGTTATTAGATTTTTTATGTTTGAATGGTTTAAGAGAATACTAATTCACCCCCATCTCAATATTATGGGTGTTCAACATAGTGTTTGGCCAAACATTATATATTTCCTCTTAAATCTTGTTATGAGATAGGTCCACCTTCTACAAAGTTTTAAATCTCCTTAAACTAAGAGGTATTCTCCTTCACGATCCGATAGTGATCAAAAGAAAGATCTCTTAGTTGTGTGAGGTCATTAAGATTATCTAGAAATTTTCCTAAAATATTTTTTTCACTTAATGTTAATAGTCCAAGAAATTTTCCTAGCCCAAACCTTTTGGAATAATTCCATATATATATATATATATATATTTCTAAATATAGTCTTTTAAGATATGAAATTTTACCAAGTGGGGATGGAATAGTTCTATTGACACAATTACCATATAAGCTTAAGTATGCTCATATTTTGAGGTTGCTAATTGATTTGAAGGATCTTCGTCAAAAATTGACGTTTCTCTTTTATCTCTAGAATCAACATCATCTGGAAGAGTTTAAAATCCTGACTCCAACACAACTCAAATAGAGTCAAACAGAGCTATGGGGCCCAAGATATGCTTAGTCAAACCTTGGTTGACTCATGGCCCAGGACAGAGAAAAAAGGGTCAAAATTTGAAGTCTCCAAAAGTGATCAAAATTGGTCTCAATGTGAAGAGCTCGTCGAGAGCTTTCCAACGACATTTGTTTTGCGCAAATCAGACTATGTTTGCCCAAGTTATGAGCAATCAAAGGTCACAGTTGACTAGAGTTGACTGGGTACAATGATGATGTCAACATGGTACGGTCAACATCCAGTCATCATATCAACCAATCGCATGTTGACATGTGGAAAAATCTCGACGAATTAAAAAAAAAACGCACCTAATCCTAAGCCTTAAAACAAGGAAAGCAAAACCCACAACTACCTCTCACGTGCATGCTTACTTGGGGAAAATTTTAAGTGGGAAAAGGTGAGATTTACTTGGTAAAACAAGTAAAACAAAAAAACTAAAATATTCCCCTTAAAAATATATAATTTCAACCACTAAATTAATGGGTGGTAAGTAATAATTAATAAGCCCAAATTTAAAACAAAGTCCTCTAAAAGGATAAAAAAAAAAACTCCCATAAATAATATAATCCTGGATATGACAAAAATTAAGGGGGTTAGGGATTTTAGATGTTTTTTAAAATAATGTAAAATGGGAGATTTGAAGATTTTTGTGTAAATAAGGAGGATTTTTAAGTTGTATTTGTAAAAATGGAGAGATAAGGTTGTTTTGTAAAATCAATTGGTTAGTAACCAAATTGATTAAATTTTCAATACAAAAAGGGGGGTTTAGAGGCTTGAGGATTAATTGGGAATTATTTAGGTGTTGGAGACTTAAATCATTTTGGAGAGATAGTTTGTTGTTCTTGTACGATGGGAGAATGCTAGAATTCCATCGTGCTTGAAGGGAAGAGCTTGCAAACTATTGTAATGCCAAATTTTTGAAGATTTCAATTAGATCGGTCTACTCTTTGGAGAGGGGCCTAGAGACGTGTCCGTTCTTACGAAAAACTCTGTTACCAAGCTATTTGCATTCTCTCTTTCTTGTCTCATTTTGAATTCTAATTTTGTTCATTTAATTATGTGTTGTTAATTTCATTTTAGTAATTTGGAGTTTGGAAATGTAATTGATATGCATTCTTAAAGCAATCATCTTAGATCCTAAATCAGATCACTAATTTTCCACAATATGTTTTCCACAAATTCATTGAGGACACTAACAAAAGAGGGAAAAATCTAGTGAGATAAGTAAGAGACAATTCTAAATATTCTAAAATAGAGCAAAGAATAGAAAAACAACTACTTCCATCCCCAAGATGATTATTGAATTAATTTTATAACTTAAATATTAGCATAAATTACCATACTCCAAGGGCACCTTTCCTCTTAAATTTGGTTACCTCAGATGATTGATGTAAGAGCATCTCAAGGGTCGATCAATTTTGTATCACCCAAAAATATTTGATTTAAACTTTTTGTTTTATTTTACAAATATTTAGGAGTTATCTTAGTATTATACTATTGTTGTTGTAGAATAAAATTATTTTTCCAAAGGAATTTTCTTTTCCAATATTTTTTGTAGTGCATTTTGAGTCACAAATTAAGATTTCACAGTGCAACAATTTTGTAGAATTTGCAATATCATTTGGTCATATTTCCAAATTTATTGGTCCTAATAATATTTTTTGGTAGAACCACAATTAATTTTAACAAATATATCTCACCATTTGACATCCACCATACCTCTTGATAGATAACATGTAAAGGTCCCTTTTGGTTTTTGCACCCAACTTTGAATATTGTGTCAACTTGAATTATTTGAATTGTTTCCATGGAAGGTTATGAAAAAAGGGTCATGACCTATTGATTGGTTGTAACTTATTATTGGAAGTGATCCCTATTAATAAGACAAAAAGATCCTCAAAATAAGGTATAACATAAACAAGATAACTCTGAATATGTGTTTTAGGTTCTTAATCGATGTAACAAACACATAACCTAAAAGAATTTATGATTGTACATGCATTATTGTTCCTAAATTTTCATGGTGAACTTGTAGTAGAGAATTTGAATTTGGTGGATATATTGAACATTGATAATTGAATGTTACTATAAATGATTTTAACATCTTATTTTTTCTTCTTAATTTATTTATACTTTGTACTTTGTTAGTATTTTTCTTAGAGTTTGGGTTGCATCAATATATATTTTTATTGGACTTTATCCATAACTACAATAAAAAAAGATAAATATCTTTCTCTCATCAAATCTTGTAATTTATAAGATGACAAGAGGTTTAGGCCTTAAATGAAAGGTTTTCCTCCTAAATTTAAAAATACACCTCACTTTTATTTTTTAATTCCCTATTTTGCAACCATTAGTCCTTCAAATGTGATATTGCATTGTCATAAGTTTATAGGTTTCCTCCAAAATAGGAAAAACATTATATTTGAAGGATTGATAGTATCATCAACCAAGCTGATTTCCACTCATGCCACTTCTCTTACTTGACTCTTTTAACACCTTGTTTATGAAAAACCCTTGGAATGCATGAGAAAACTAATATGTTCTCTATCACTTTAGATTCACATAAAAAATTGATTAGATAGAAACTATAGTTACCACAAAAATCTAGATAATTGGTGATGATTAGAAAATCCTACTAAATTTCATGACTGGACATAATATAAACATATATTGTAATAAGGTTGATGTGTGTCATAATATGCCTTGATTGTATGGAGTAAATAGTTTACAAATAATTTACATGTGGGTGAAGCCACATAAGTGGTTTACACTTTTGTGGAGGAAGGAAATTTCAAAATTTCCACACTCTTCATAGCAAAGTGGTTCGGCCGAACCATATGGCTCGACCGAACCATTTGACCAGTTCGGCCGAACCCATGGCTCGGCCGAACCCTAAACTGAGCCTAATAAAAAATAATATTTAAGGTGGTTCGGCCGAACCCCTTGAATATGACAAAACCAAAAAAAGTGCTTTCACTTTCACACTTTCACTGTGAATTACCAGTGAGTCACTGTCCCTGCGTGCGGTGAACAAAATCCGAACGGCGACCCAAAAAAATTTCTCACCGGCGAAAGCAAATTTGGGGTCCTCTTTTCAAACTTCATCATTCCAATTTGCATATCGACCACTATTGAGCATGAGGTATTTAAAATTCCATTTTTTTTGAGTTCAAAATGCATGTATTTGTTTAATTTCGAAACCCTAGATATGCATTTTTTTTTAAATTTGTTGAATTCAAATTGCACTTGTTTGATTGTTTGAAAGTTTTTAAAGCATTTTTAATATAGTATTTTGCTTCCCCGTTTTGCATAATCCAAGGGTTTGAGTAAGGAAAAACGAGTTTCCTCCGAAAGTTAGTGCAAAAAAACATTATAATAGCTCTCAACATAGTCTAAAAAATGGAGATAAATACATTCCTAAAGACTAGAAATGTAGGGTTAAGCTCACAAAATAATTTTAAAACTACAAATTTAGGGTCAAACTTGTAGATGAAAATGCAAATTTCATACATGTAGGAGTGAACCGTGAAAGTCATAGCTTGATTTGTTAAGGTGTTATAATATTAAATCTTATAAAAAATCAAGAATCATATCATTGATTACGTACATTACAATAAAATATCTCCATATAACAAATGAAGCTAGTTCAATATCTTCATGTAGTGTGTACAAATTGAAATATAATTGACTAAAACTATAAGTTACTCTTATTGAACAATTTCCTCATGTAGTGTGTATAAATGGAACCATTGATTGAAAATATAAATCAAACCATCAAGAACAAAGACTTGATTGTGTCTTCATGCCCTCAATTAATATCATTTACAAAGTTTGGTCTTGGAAACCATAAAATTAACAATTACATTCTCTACCCTATTATTTGATGTATTATAATGCAATTTTCTATACTCCCAAGAAAATTCAATGGTCACAAGTTTGTAGAGACACTCTAGAAAAAGGTCTATCATGTGTTTAAAATACTATTCATATTGTAACACTAGAGATTCTAAGTAATATGAGAATGCCTGCATAATTTTATATAATGTATTTTCATCATCACTAACTATAGTAGACTAGTTTCTATCACTATTCAATTCATCTTCTTTCATTAGTCCATCATGACTTGATTATTCATCCTCCTTTATATTTAGAGAATAAGAACAATATATAGAACCACTACAAAATCTTCACACATATCACTAAAAGTTGATGTTTGGTATAAATGTATCCACATGCAAACAAGAGCCACCTTTGGACATTACTATTATCAAAAGGACAAACCTTATTAGAGCGAGTGCAAAAAGATGTGGGGCCAAAAAGTGGCCACCCCACCTTTTGGCCCCATCATATTAAGTATCAAGCATTAATGTTGAGGTACGCTATTCGAGGAAACTTGAATGATGAGTAAGTGAAGAGAGAGTGGGACTTTATTGTTCACAAAGTGGGAAGAAATAAAGGCAAAGGAAGTGGAAATGGGAAACATGTAGAGAATATGGCAAAAATGGTGGAAATCAAGGAAAGATTAAAAGGAAAAGAAAGAGGGAAAAGGGGAGGATAGAGGCAAAAGGAGGAAGAAGGTAGTGCAAATTATACATTTTTGAAGCTTGTGAAATTCGAGTATGTAAACCTTATTGTTTTTACTTGGTGGTAATGAGGTATGATTTTTTATGAAGGTTCTTTTTAGTATTTTTATATGTAATGTAAGAGAAAAAGCTATTCTTGTATGAAATTCTAGAAATCATGTTAAAAAGCATTAGCTTGTAATTTCTACTATGTGAATGGAAATCTATTGCTCTACCTAGGACATTTAGAAGCTTGTGTTGCATTCATGAAGCCAAACATAGTAGATATTTTTTTTACTTTATGTGTGTTATTGGAGATAGGGTTTTAGTATATAGAACCATACAATAAAATGGGGTAATTCCTTGTTTGAACTAAAAACCCTACTATTTTTTAGTGAAGGGATAGCTAGCTATAACATTTTGACTTTCACTTGTGAGTCTAAACACCCATATGGGTTATTGTTGCTTTGTCTTATGGATTATGGTAGTAAATTCTTAAGATGTATGTAAATCTAGAAGACCAATGTTGAATCTTTATTTGTTGATAGGCTAAATAGAGTTAGAACTAGTATGGGTTCATTACATGTATGCCATTCAACATTCATGCACATCATATATATGTGAGAGAGATAGTGATAAAGAGAGATAGAGATAAAGGGTAATATAGATAGATAGAATAAGCACAAACCATTTGCTATGAATATGCACAAAATATTTATATATTGATCTTGATAAGGTCATGAAGACATACATAATACATCATGAAAATATCATATACAGTGACATGAGGCCAACATTGTCTCTTAGACTACAAAATATCACCAATATATATTCATGAAAATAGTTATGAATGTGTCATAAAGATATAAAAGTGTTTATGTATGTGTAGCAAATGCTATTAATGAAACATTCTGCCTCTCTTTGCTTGACTAGAAACTGAACTTCGATCCCTTGAATTAGTTATTATCTTGCATTGTGTTGATTGTGTGTGCCCCTAACAATTATGCAACTCAACCTACACACACAAACATATTATAAAATTAGAGATTATACCAAAATTTATAAATAAATAAAATATTGTTTTAAAATGATATTAAAATAATAAACACACTTACAACAAACTAATACTCAACATCATCAACAAAGGGTTGTCCTCAAAAGAGGATGCTTACAAAACAAAACCAAAATGTGTGTGTATCCATATATACATATATATACATGTATGCATACACATATACATATACATACATGTATATACGTATACATAAATATACATACACACATACATACATACATACATATGTGTGTGTATTTATGTATACGTATATATGTATGTATATATATACATATAGAAAATAAATGTATGTATATACATATATACATGCATATATACATATGTATGTATACATGAATGTGTCTACATATCTACATATACATATATACATATATACATATTTAGATACTGCATGTGTATGTATACATATGTAGATATATTCACATATACATGAATATGTACGTATAGTACATGAGTAATTTTTTTAATGAAAACCATGTTTAGGAATGAAAATATCCAATCCCTTATGCTTCTAAACTAAAGTTTGCAATGCTTATGGTTCTTTTGGCCTTATAGATTCTTGAATCATTTTATAATATAAAACCAAAATATAACCTACTTTGGCTCTAATAATTGTAAACCCTTTAGGAATTCTAAATTGTTGCATCTTGTCTTGATTTTCCCACCATTGTTATTCCTTTTGAAAATTTTACAAATTAGGCAAAGAATCCTTGCACTTATATAGAGGATCCTTATGTATGTTCTTAAAATTATTTAAGGTTAAATGACTTAATCTAAAATAAAGGCATATACGGATCTCTTGCAATTGTAACCTCTTTACTAGTGTTCAAACATATTTGATACCTTAATGGCATGACATAGATGATGTTGCTTGATATTGCTTTATCCATGGATACCCAAATAAAATATGAGATACATCTAAAGAAGAAAGAATATGACATAGAATAAGAACTTCCCTCATCTTTTAGACCAAAAAATTAAGGTAAAATAATGTATCCTATAGTTTCAATCAACATATCATTAGTCAATTTTAAATAAACCCTCAAATATGCATATGCTTGTTGATAAAATGATGATAAAACAAAAATTATTCAATGCATACATTTTATTGGTGAGTAAGATCAATAAACACACCCTTACATGGTTCATGATCCACACAAAACCAAATGACCATTATAATTATTTGGTAATATCTCACAATGTGAAGAAGGTGTCAAAAAAATTAGCATACCTAAATCGTAAATTGACTTGTCATAAAGTGGGTGGGTAGCTTAGTGGTGGAGATTTGCATCCTAACTAGTTCATGGAAATTTCAACATGAGGAGAACTAATAGTAAAATAATAATATCTTTTGACAACATAGGCATCCAAGTACTCATTCCAAGATTAGTGGTGGTTAGCTTTCCTAGCAAGTTCTTCATTACAACAATCACTCCACCTTGTCACTCAATCAAGCCCACTAGAACATATATTGGAATTTAACCTCTTTCATACTAAAAGAAAAAGTAATCATTAATTATATTTAATTTACCATATAATTTGATCTAAGTAATGCATTTTATAAGATCTAATTGGTGTATTTACAAAAACTATTTTGTGTTTTGGGCATAGGTGGTCCTAGAAAATATGCATAAATAATAAGATAGACTATGGATTATCTTTTAAATATTGTTCACGGTTTTTCATGTCATATTTTTATAGGAGGTCCTCATAATTGGTATTCTTGTATGGTATTAGAGCCAAGCTAGGTGCATTTGACACCTATGTTGTGGCTCAAGGGAGTGTGTTGGAGAAATGATACACACCTAAGTCATAAAAAGACTCATCACAATGTGAGCTATTAGCTCAATAGTAGAGCATCCTAACACCAAATGGGAGGTCCTATGTAATACCCCGCCACACAACCCTAGAGGAAGTTACAATTCACCACTTAAACGTACCAATTTTTTTTTTTTTTAAGTACAAATAACATGTAAGGTGAATACATATTGCCAACAACCTCTAAGGCCACGAGACGAAGATTACTTAAAAACCCAACATTAAATAACATTAACATAAACTGAAACATTAATCACCTAAGGAAATGAGACCACATACATTCCATACAAGATAACTTACAACGAAGGATAAGAAATATCAAAAGATTTCAATAAAATGATTTACAATAAGATTACAATACTCATTCCCCGAATGAGGTAAGTCCAAAAGTTATGATTACACTTTACAAATTCCACCTCGATAACAAATGAGGGGTAATAAAATACAATAAGAGCGGAAAGAAAGAAGTGTGAGAAGAATCTGATTCCCACGAGCTCTCCAATTGGAAACACGATCACACGAACATGAAGAAGAACCAACAGAATAAGATGCACGCCACCCGACCACGTGGAATCCAAAAGGTTCCACTCCCTCCGTGCTAGGAGATAGTAACCAGGAATTCCTACCAAGATCATCTACCACTAGACACGAGTCACACAAAGCTGAAACAAAATAAATACAAGACCTCATCACAAGACGGAACAGGCAAACGTACAACTCTAGGTACGACTCTCACAAAACTGCCACAGGTTACATTGCTTCCCAACATAGAATAGATCAAGAATGTCACATAAAACATATACAAACTGCTGACTTAGGAAGAGTGTCATCGCATAGTTCGTCAAGGGATATCCTCTGGGAATCTTCCTAGGCCCCGGCCCCCACTACACGGGTATCCTGGTAGCCTCTACCGCATTCCCGGCACCCATGCTTACTCATGCAGAACGAAATACCTCTCGTGAAGACAAGATAGATGATCTTGCCATTCCAGGCCTTCCCGTCTCATCCCAAGTCTACAACAAGCCCTTGGGTCCATGAGCGAGGCATACTTAATCTTATTTAATGTTTGATGCATCCTAAACCTCTAAAAGTTTATTTAGTTATCACTGAATTAACCAACTTGCAAAGGGTTATCCTGGTGCCACTTTGTGCCCGGCGCCCATTTGCAAGCCACTCTCCTAAGACAACACACAAGGTCATAATCAAAAAAAGGAGACCAGATAACACGACCTCTCCAACCCAAGGAGGCACAAGACAAGAAAAATCACTCCAAACATTGGAAGAAGACAAGGTTAGAACCCTCTCCACACACTAGAGGAAAGCAAAGAACAAACCCACTCCAAGTATAGGAGGAAACCAATTACAGAAACTCCCTCCTTTCAAAGGAGGTACAAAATACATTACCCTCTCCTATTCCAAAGGAGGCACAAATTACAAAACCCGAACGTGAAAACCGGGTGAAATGACTTGGTGACACATGCACAAATCCCAAAGCACAACAAAATTGACTCACGTACCACAATCCCAAACAAATACATGAACTCCAAACTGGAAGACTTCAACATTGACTCTATTCTCCCAACATAGAGGACGAACGTTATAATACTACAATCATTCCGGACAGTTAAGTAAACTAATGTTCGGGTTTCCTAAACCCAGTCAAACACAGTTACATGACTTGCATTTATCAACAATCGAATCCATTTCTTTTCATGACAAGAAATACACAAGGAACATATCACATACTCGAAATTTCATATACTAAAACCAAGACATCTAATAGATAACATCATTGAAATGGAATAGACCAACCAATCACTCTATGCCTTACATTCCTATACTGTAAATAAAATTATTCGATTAACAAAACATTTCCATTAAACAATAAGTCCTTCCTTTCTCTAAGTTTTGCCATTATATTTTATAATTAAAAAACCTTGATAGATAGCACTTAAATCAACAAATCAAGCTCCAATTTCAACTCAACATTAAATAAATCAACTATACTCATTTCTACTTGAACACAATATGTTTCCAATCAATTTTACTGAATAGTAAATGCATATGCCCTCTTACCGACATTAAAGAGTTTTAATCCAATAATACAACTTTACTTGATCAATTTATAATTAATCAACATCAAAATTATCAATAAACCAACATTTGACAAACAAAGTTCTTGATTTGCAATGAATCATTCGTTAATACTAAGCTCTTCAATTTTGGTTCCAAAGCTAAAGATCATAACCATCTGTGTGAACTAAGACATTCGTTACCCTAAGTTTGTAATGCCCGTCATGCAACCCAGAGAACACAGACAAAGCAAACAATTTTTTTTTTTAACATTACAATTGAGCATACAAGAAACATTAACCATAAACATATAACACATTACATTACACTATTACACTTAGTTATCTGGGGCACGCGAGGTTACTTCACAAACAACTAACAACGAAAACAAAGATAACAACAACCCAATTCACCACTTGTAACTATATTCAATGATCACACAAGCTACACGAAAAGATAGAAGCGAATTATTAACTTTGGCAATAGAGTCTACTTACTTAGGTCAGCTTACATACCTCTTACATTCTATTTTATCGACAAGTCCTTGCTCCCAATGCCTATACCTGCAAGGTCTACATGACTTGGCACACACATTAGATCAAAGATAGTTAACACATGATCACTAAAAGGAGTGATATAAATCAATGGTAGTTTTTTTTACGTTACCGGAAATAAACGACAAGACTCAAACAAGACTCAGAAGAACAGTCCTAGGGGCCTGACCTAATGCCTCGGGAGCCCATCACTCGATGGCCTTGCCTACGTATATAATTCACAGAGGCACCGTAGTTCGACAACTTGAGCTGCTCCAACTCGTTGACTGACCAACCAAGGGTTCACCCATAAGACTATCAAGGAGGAATCTACCCAAACACAAAGTAACACAATACCACAAATACACGCTAAACTCAAACCTCTATACGTAAGCATTATGTGACCCATACAAAATGACACACTAGAGGAGTGGGTATGCAACCCTTTCTAGGGTCCATTACCCCAGACAGTTTCCTAGGCGGCTGCCACCCACTTAGGTGAAGCCAAAGATAGAAGAACTAGGTAAGAATAGTCTTGCCACAACAAAATAAAAATAGCCTACTCAAATGTTTATTCATACTTGCACAAGGAAGGCCACAAGGCATAACAACAGTAGCCATTAATGACTCGCATTCACAAATGGAAGTCCAAACCACTCGAACAATCCAGTCAATCATACATACACTTAAAACCAAACCATCATAACACTTAGTCCACTCCTAAATCAATATAGAGTCAACGTTTGTTCACTATTTAGCTTACATAGAGCAATCTTAGACATTGCAAGTCATGAAGGGGAAATATAATAACAAAGAATGTTAAATAGAATTAACCCAACCTACTACCTCTAACATGATCACCCGTTTAATCATCTTATAACTAACTATAATTCACTATAAATTCTACTCATATTATTCAAGCTTACTAACTACAAAAAGACAAAACCAAAAGAGCTTATTATATCCTAAACTAGCCTATCCGATTTACTCCAAGAACTCAAAACTACTATACATACCCTTAAGACCAATACCAAATCTTAACATATAATCTTTCTTATAATAGGAACTAAATCAACTATTAAAAGTAATCTAATAACTTAATCATCTTTACACAACTTAACAAATGATATCGTAAAATAATATCCATTCCACAACATAAGATAACTAATATATCTACAATGATAATTTCCATAATAACTTATATAATAAAACTCCAATATTTTCAAGGCATAAATATTCTCCAAATCTAAGTTACTTAGCAATCTTACAAAACCATTAAACAATTAAGAACATACTCATTCAACAAAATATATTCTACTTGTTTATAAAAGCCTTCTATTTAAACTATAAAACAATCTATTTTCACTAATTCAAAAAGGAAAGTTATTAATTTATATAAGAAATGAATCAACCCTCTAATAATTTAATGTTTTCCACATAACTTATCTAGACGAAAACCAATGTTATAATTCTTAACAAAAGGCCACTATGCTAGGTTTATAACTTCACCATACATATTTATTATAACCAAAAATGCTATATTCTAACCTATACTCTTAAGGCATATGTATAATTAAATATACTAAACTAAACTTAACCATATATATCTATATAGATTTAAATACCCTTTTAAAGTATATACTCTAACTCAATTAAAAGGATTAAATCACAATTATATATATATATACAACGAATTAAATATAAACGATTACCAAGCGCAACACCTAAACATCGAAATCCACTACATAGTGTATATATCAAATTCGTTACATAAAGGATTTCATTGAGTTTCCACACATTAGACAAATGCATCGACTGCCAAGTTAATCGCAAACCATCTTCATATGCAATCATAGAAATCAATCCAAAATCTAGAGAAGAACTTAGCAGGCTTAGAAAGGATTATGCAAGGCAAAACATGAGGTACAACAGTGTCCAAAAATGCAAGGAAGAAAGAAAACTATCATCAGCATTCACCTATAATTAGTAGGGTTGATGCATAAAGGGAGGGTACACAGCTATAAAAAGTTGTTAAGAACCACTAGGTATGGTCTGATTACCCCACTACCTCTAAATTCATCTCCCAGATTGTGACAAGAGAAATTGTTTGAGAGATAAATAGCGACATCATTTCTACAAGGAAAGACCAATGAATTCGAGGTATCTCCATCAGTATACGGCGCAGAAGGAAAATGAGATTAGAAACATATATAATTGAAGGCATTGAACTCAAATTCGAAGGCTTTCAAGAGGATAAGGCAAAGCCAACATTGAATGCATTTCTAGGAAAGTTAACTAAATTTTAGCAAAAGGAAATAATCAGCGACTACGCCTATATTGAATCATCATATTCCATATAATACATTTTACTTAACAATTAGCAAGTCCCAGACCTATGGTTGATTATTGATATGAACCAGAATGCAAGACTTATGATATATTCATAAAACACTAAACAAAGTATTATGACTGCGAAACTATGACTGAAATCTGCTAACATTTCCACTGAGAATCAAAGGGTACAGATTGCATGATAGTCGCAGTCAATCCACTAAATCTATGAAACATGTTTTGAGCTTATCATTTAAATCATTTAGAGACTGATGAGAAGGATGCGTTGATCATTCATTTGTAAATATTTTGTGTGTTGGGCAGATAAATTAGATGCAATAAATGGTCAGAGCAAGTCATCTACTATCAAGCATAATCAGAATACAAGTATAACTATCAAATCAATTTGAATACCCCAATCATCATAACATTGGAAAGAAAGAAAATTAGTACATATCGTCGTGAAGAAGGAAAGAATAAATAAGACTCTGATATTTGGCTGACAACATCAGGATTTCGCTGAAGGGTACCACAATATCAACTATTTCAAAATAAAGCCATAAGGATAGATTTATTACCTTAGATGCATGAGACTAGTAATAGTTATATACACGCTTCTATAAGGATCTCAGTCGCGCACACATTCTAACACACACCTGAAATAAGCTTAGCATCTGCTATTCCAAATGATCTATCTATCAGAGCAATGTCAGAGGATTCTTTTTTTTTTTTTTTATCCCTTTTAAAATCTCAACCGCAATTTGGAAAGCTGACCATTTCGAGCTCTAGTTCTTCCTCCTGTTTCCTGCTCGAAGCATCTTCAATAAAAGTTGAGGTTTCTTGAACCATCTAAGTGTAGAGGAGGTGAATCCATAATAATCCTTCTTGATCCTATTTTGAAGTATTTTTATACCAGTTTTTTTTTCCTTCAAAACCCCCTAAAAATTTTCAATTAAAAGTCAAATAAAAGATATTACCCATTGTTTTCAAAAGCTCATAAAAATCAAAAAGCAATTATATTTTTAAAAGCAAGTTTTTTTTCCGATAAATCTCCAATCACATTCCTTCTTTCACCTTTTTCTATTTTTTTATTTATTTATTTTTCTATTTTCAATATTTTTTTGTTTTAATTCCTGTTTTTACAACTTTACTTGTAAAGCATATTATCCAATTAATTTAAATAATTTATTCTGATAATTATCCTCAACCAGTGAATTAATTGAAAATAAAAATAAAAATAAATAAACACAATTTATTATTTAATTAACATTTAATAAACTCATGAATTTTTAAAAAAATAAATAAATTAAATAATTAAATATTTAAATCCAATTTAATATAACATTTTAATAATTAACATTACCCTTATTTAATTAATTAAATCTCAACGTATGAAATACCAGAAGAAGCCCTTGACCTATCTTTCTCTTCCGATCTTGATTTGCAATGAATCATTCGTTAATACTAAGCTCTTCAATTTTGGTTCCAAAGCTAAAGATCATAACCATCTGTGTGAACTAAGACATTCGTTACCCTAAGTTTCTCAATTGTTCTCTATACTTAGAATGTTTTGATAAGTAGACATCTAGATTAAATAATTTAATCTTTATTTCTAGGTTTCACTGTTATAATCAAAATCAAGATATTGTAATCAATGATATTTAAGTTGCATCATTTAATCCATATCTCAACATAGAATAATTAATCAAAATCTATATTTTAATTAAAAAAGTTGGATCATACACAATTTCATTTTGCCTATGCAAATGGAATGAACATTACAAGTTTCTATTTTAAAGATTAAACATCATTTAAACCTGTGCATCCTAAAACATTATTTTTATTTTTGAAGGTTTCCTGATTATCCATATTAATCAAAATGAAATTTCTCAGGAAAGATATTTGAGTATAAAATCAACTTTATCCAATTATCGTTAAATTATCTAAGGTTCCTTGGACACCACTATGGAATTCAATTTAATAATTGAAAAGAAAAGTTTATTCAATTAAAGATAAGGTTAAATAATCTTTCAAATATCATTGTTTACAAGCATGACAAATCCATTTAAAATAACTATTTCTCCCCCATTCAATAATTCGTTTTAATATGCAAACTATACATTTAAAAATCTTCACCAAATGCATATTTTTCATTCATAAAGGGATATAATATTTTAATATAATAAAATATAATATTAAATATTATTTCCAAAAAATTTAATATTATAAAATATTATGCATTTTATAACATTATTAATATACATATATATTTAATATTTTAATATTATGAAATATAATATAAAATATTATTTATAAATATTTTAATATTATAAAACAAAATATATAAAATATCATATATGTATATTTTATTGATTTTTTTTTTTTTTAAAACACAAAATAATAAAAAAACAAACTCGGTTTTTCTTGGGCGGCGCGCATGGAAAGGCCGGCCGCAGCTGTTTCACACACAGCCGAACCCCCTAACAGGGGTGGCTGTGTGTAAACACAGCCGAAACCCCAACAGGGGCGGCGGCTGTGTTTACACACAGCCGTCCCTCCTGCGGCGGCGGCTGTGTGGGGGACGCGCTGGGCGCGGCTCCTCCACCGCACCTCCCTTGGGCGGCGCGGTGGGGTGAGCCCCCAGCGCCCCCTCAACACAGCGACCACATTTTTTTTATTTTTTTTTATTTTTATAAATATATTTTTTAAAAGGGTTTTTTCTATAGCAATAAAATCCGACTGCGGATTTTTATCTGCCCATAAATTTTGGGTTTTTCAATCACAATTTCAAGGATATAAAAAAAATAGATATACATATATATGTATATGTATATATATATGAATGCCTATAAATATATATATATTTCCATTATCATTCTCATTTTCCTATTGTTGATTCTCATTCAGGTTTTCATTTCCAAAACCTCAATCATTTTGCAAGTTTTCAAAGGAAAAAAAAACAGATGGGTTTCATTGGATTTATCAATCTTTCAAGATCTCAACCAAAACATAAGGAGGGTTTAATCTATTCAAAAAAAACAAGCAAGATTAATAAAAAAAAAACCTGATTTGCTTTCTCCATGGCTTGAAGCTTTCCATCCATGGTGTTCTCCCCTCTTTTCTTTTATCCAACTCCCATCAAAAGCCTCCATCTCCAAATTCCCAAGCAAAACATAGCTCTCCCCCTTTTCTCCAAAATTGCAAGATAAAAAAAATTCCTCCCTTTTTTCTTTTCAAAATAGGGTTTTTATTCAATTTCCTCTAAGAAAAGCCCTAAAATTCCCACTATTTAATTTCTTTTATTTCCAAAGCCCATTTCCTATTTTTTAATTCATTAAAAAGGCTTTTACACTTTTAAATTTTAAAAACACTTTTTAATTCCAAAAAATAATTCTTGTGTAAAATTTATAATTTTCATTTAAATCAACTCTCAAAAGTGATTTCCATTTTCTTTTGTAATTTTGAATCTAATTATTCAATAAGGACAATACAATTCCTTTATTCAAATTTATCCATTAATAACCAAATCAATTTATAACGCAATCTAATTAATCGAATAAATCAATTCCATAGTAACTAAAGAATTATTTAATTAATTTAAATCCGATTGACAACCAAGATAAATTGCATATAATTACCGAAACTAAATAGATTAAATCATCCTTGGACTATATCCACTATTAATCTAATTAATTAATAACCCAGTCATCATTTTATTAATTTCATCAAATAAATCAATAAAATAAAGCACATCTCAACCTTGCAACAAAACACATTTACTCATCCATTAAACTACGCAAGTCATTTAATAAACTTTAAACTTGGAATTAAATAAACACTCAAGGGGAACTGACCAAGATAACACAACTGACCCCAACGACAATCCCAACAACACGCTACGACTAGGTTGACGACTTGGTTCGAAAAACCTAGCTACTATCTCCCAATTAATTTCCGTTGGTCAATGGACACGCACAAACCTAGAAACCAGGTGGAGTCGATGTCGTGTACCTGCCAACCTGCAACAAAGAGCATGTCGAACGTGCATATATACATATTATGATCAATCACACCGTGAAGAGGGAATCTCAGAATTGTAGGGCGCTCGCAAGCGAGTGATACAATCCGCCCCCCCTTCACCAATACAGTATCTCTAACTGACGCATCTAACATCAAAGATATGATCAATAGCATACAACATCATTTAATCAGATATCTTCTAAGTTACTCCAAATCATGTCATAAGATAACATCAGAATAAAAGAACATCACATCCATATATATAGCGTCCACATCATTTAATCAATCACGATCACAAGGAATCAAGCTCCAAAGTCAAAGCATGCTCAGACACAATTATCACCTTACAATATAACATGCACATCCCTAAATAGTTAATGATTAAATAATCACCAAGATCACAGTCACATCATAAGTATAATCAGACATGCAAGGAACCTTGCCGAACCAAATATCCAAAATGGAGGGGTGTTACATCCTAAGTTTGAATACTAGTTAGTCCATAGAAATTTCTATAAAATTCAATCACTAGTACATAAGAAGAAGAATAAGTACCCTTATAATTTTTATTAATACCAACAAATTATCATTCCTCACATACATAGGCGAATCAATGATTTCAAGCTCATCAACATGTATATGTACCTCAATCTCATGACCCTCATATAAAACCATTTTATTAGATTTATTTAGTGTAAAATATTTAAATTTTCATTAGGAGGAACAATTGAAGGATTGACCCCAATATTAACCCTCAACCTAATTTTTTTTTTATGAATCAAACCTTAATTAATTATTCCTTAATCCCATAAAATGTTGAGTATAATTACAATTAACTCTACAATTTAATAACAAAAATTCTTTCTCATTATATCTTTTGGGAATAACTTTAGATTTATCTAATGGCCTAATAGGAGGAAGTGTAATCATGCAAGCACTAAGTAAATTTTGAAGCACATTTTACAAAGGAAAAAGTTGGAGGCTTTAGAGTCATAATTATATTAGAAACATTTATAATGTATAGTTTGTACAATGGTCATTTCCATTATTTTTACTATCCTTTTGGAAATAATTTTTCTTTTCAAATTTACAAGGGTAGGATGATGTAGATGAAGCATTAGAAGATCCATAATTAAGTGTGGTAGCCTCTAACAACTTTAGTTCTTAACATTCATCTCACTTGCACATGCAAATGTTAAGAATGTATATACTTTGTGATCCTTGTTTACAGTCAAAAAATCTAAAATAATAAACTTCAATCTAACATTCCAATATTTGCATTGGCCAATTTCAATATTAAAAAATAGACCCAAATGGAAGATAATACTATTAAATTTCATGGGAAGAACTTAACCAATAACTTATCATCATACACAAAATCCAAATATGTAGCACTAAAGAACCTTGAATGTGTCATGGGATCTCCTTTAACATTGTGCATCTCAAATCTAGGATCCAAAAATCCAACAAAATGGATATGTAAAATTTTTAATAGAAATTGAATTGTGTTTGATTTTTATATGTACATGTCTTTTTTTGTTTCCATTAGGTAAGGAATCAACATTACTTTTCATCTCAACAAGCCTTTAAACATTAATGTCAAGGGTAGATAGAGGCACACTAGGATTAAGGACATGAATGAAAGTGGCAAGATGAGAAATCGAAGGTGGTGTATAAATTTGTCGTGACATAATAAATGAGTGTGGAGTGACAAAGACTTCGTGGAATATCACAGTGAGGGGAACATGGGAAGTGTAAACAAAACTAATGAGAACTAATGTGGAGACAAGAGAACTATGTGCATCATAATAAGTAAGCATGAGATGAGATCTAGGAAAAAGGAGAGGATAAATTTGGGGAGATTTGGTGGAAGGAGAAATAAACTGCATAAGATAGATAGGAGTAAAACAATAAGGAGGAATACATGAAGAAGAAGCTTGGGATGGAGGGAAAATGGCACATCACTCAAAGGGATTGTTGAGCTTATCCTTTTACCTATTTAACTTTAAGTACTTTCTTGGAATGTTCAGTCGAACCCATTTAATAGGGTTTTTTAAATTGCATGTAGTGGTGGTTCGGTCGAACTGTCGAACTAGGGTTCGGTCGAACTATAGTTCGACCGAACCCTAGTTCGACCGAACCATTCTAAGATGTTCGACCGAACACATATTTGGTTGAACCACTCTTTTTTCACCCTTGCTTCCTAAGGCACCAGGATTGTTGAAAATTTTGCGTTTCAAAGCTCGATTTCAAAATGAAAATGGAGAAGATCTCAAAAACCCAACTACAAAAACCCAACTAGTATTGGGTTCCCCTCAAAATGAGCTATCCAACGAATATAATTTTAGTATGTTTTGATTATATTATCTATCTGTTTTTTAAGTTTTATTAAATATAGGTTTTTCACTGAAAACAAAACTCTCTATTCTACACAAGTGGAAAAATAGAAAATTATCAAAAAAAAAAAATTTAAAAATATGAGTGCACCAGATATTGGAGTCCTTGATCCAACAAAAAAAAAAAAATTTCGATACATACAAAGAAAGTTATGCTATACTGTCGCTGGCCATGTTTTGAATCTGTCATCGATTGATCAAAACTGATTAAAGAAAAATATTTAATAAACAACTATCTAACCAAGCAAGTGGAAGCACTAGATATCAGAGTTAGAAATCTAAATTGAAAGAATTGAATTTTATCCTTCATGGAAAAAAAGTTATGCGTTATACGGTGTGCGTCACTTTTTAAAAATGCTATTTTTTGAAAAAAACCAATTTTTGTGGGAGATGGAAAAAGAAGTGCAATCTGATTCCAAAAAAATTGAAAAAAATATTTGTAGAATCTACAGATAAAATATGACAAGACTCTAGTTTGCATCATCTTCAAATTCCTTACCGTTTAATCGCTATAGGTGCCCAAATGTGGAGATTGTGTTAAAAAAAAAATATCAGTGTCCAGTTAGGCCAAAAATTTTAAACCACTATTGTGGGATCACCCATGTGCATTTATTATAGATAAAAAAAACTTGTCAAATTATTAATCTTTATGGAATTAAGCCTTTCACCATAAAAATTACTCAATATTGTTAAGTAAAGATCCTCAAGCATGGAAATGGTACATATATGTTTAAATTAATTCCAATATAGTCATCTTTTCCTTCTAATATGTAATTGAATTAATAAATAGTTGTACTACAATTCTTTAATATGAGGAACATTTTTTTCGAAAGATCAATAGGAATAGAACTTGTACAAAAATAGGCTTCTCTTGGTGATTTTATACAAAATATATAGCATCAAAATAAATCCAAATAGCCATAGGAGCATTCACTTTTAGCCTAATTTTTTCATGAAATTACAAAAATAAATATTCAATATCCATACTTGAAGAGTTGGCAAAGAATCAAACTTACAAAATAAGAAGTTCTATAAAAAAATCATTTAAAGAAGAAAATACCAAATCACAATTAAAAAAAAATCCAAATTTTGTAATTGTATTTTTTATGGTGTGAGTTTGTCAAAATTACCTTTGAAAATGCATAATTTATATAACATGGATTTCAAATTTCTCCAATGATTGTTTATCTTTTAAACATCAAAATAATAAGTAGAAGTGCAACATTTTCCCAAGATGTTTAGATAATATGAAAATTAAATTTAAATATTAATTTACTATAAAGGTCGTATATTTGAAATTCACTTATTTATATAATTTGAATGGATTATTTACTAAAAAATAATGTTTGCATGTAGCCTAAGAAAATATGCACTACTAGTGTAGCTATGGATCACATTCATTGTTTCATTTTAAGAAAATTATTTTGCTTCAAAAATGATGGGATAAATTTTGATGAATTGTATTGGTAATTTAAGTATATAAAGATATCAAGGATAAGCTCATAAAACATGATATTGGAAAACAATTAGAAAAGTGTTATTCCAGACACAAAGTATTAGTATCCCTTTTCACTATTGCACTTATTTTCTCTTGCACCCTACTTAGCCATGGTCATGTTGCCATCAAATTTGAATAGAAAATTAAATCCTTTGCTCATGTAAACCATAAAATAAAACATGTAAAGCAATGATTTGCAACAACAAAGGGTTATTAATATATTATTAAACACTTCATAGGTAGCCTCTTCTAACAAACAATTAATTTAAATTTTAAGAATTGATAATGAATTCAACATAAAAAAATAATTATCTTGCATGACCACTATTCCCTTTATACAAAATTTATAACCATTTATTTTGATAGAATACCTATATGCAAAAAAGAAGGCACAATTCATATTTAATGATTTTAATAAACACATTTCATAAATAGAGGACCTTCTAGGGCTATGGTGAATATGAATTCAATTCGTTTTACATAAAATCATCAAGGCTATGTTCAAGATAGGTTGATAGACAAATCAATTATTAGATGTGCTACTAGAATGTTAGAGATCATATTTGAAAAGTATTACAACCTTAATAATCCTTTGTAAACAAGAATGAAGATAATGTTGAGACAAAAAACTCATACTCCTTTTATTTATCTTTTCTTTCTATTTCTTAGCATATATAAATCAATAATTATGTAACTTGCCTTATAAATGGCCAAAAATCATACAATATATTTAATCTCTAGAGTTTGGCCAAACATTATATACTTCCTCTTAGAATTTCATGAGATAAGTCCACCTATTGCAAAGTTTGACATCTCCTTGAATTGAGAGGTATTTTCCTCACTAGCACATTGTGATCAAGAGCAATATGTGTTGGTTGTGGGAGATCATGAAGACTATCTAAAAACTGCCTTGAAAGCATCTATTCACTTAGTGAAAATTTTTGCGTAACCCAAAATTTACAAAACAACTCCATATACATTTTTTTTCCCATATATAATTAGAGAGGGAGCTTAGGATTTCTCCCCAGAGTTGGTTTTCCTTTAAATTGAATTTTTGTAACTTTGGAAGTTAGGAAAACTCAAATGGAATCACTCCTGTCAACCTATTGTGTGAAAGAGAAATATTTCTGAGCTGAGTAAGCATACCCAGTTCAATAGGAATACTACCACGGAGTATGTTCTTCTCCAAATACAATGCAATTAAAGAAGATAGGTTTCCTAGGGAGGGTGGGATTGTGCCTGCGAGGCTATTTTCACCAAGATAAAGAATTTTGAGTTCAGTAAGCATACCCAAATCAATAGGAATACTACCATGGAGTTTGTTGCTTGACAACTCCAAGTTGGTTAAAGAGGATAGGTTTCCTAGGGAGGGTGGGATTGTGCCTGTGAGGTTATTTTCACCAAGATAAAGACTTTTGAGTTGAGTAAGCATACCCAAATCAATAGGAATACTACCATGGAGTTTGTTTTTATTCAAATACAATCCAGTTAAAGAGGATAGGTTTCCTAGGGAGGGTGGGATTGTGCCTGTGAGGTTGTTTTCATCAAGATAAAGTATTTTGAGTTGAGTAAGCATGTAAAGACCCAATTAATTTTAACCGAAATACCACTATATTTTTTTTTTCAAGTATTCATTCGCTACTCGGGAACTTCTATCCATACGGGACAGATATATCATCTGTTCTTACGGAACAGGAATTCACTTCATCTATTCATATGGAATAGGAATACATCTATTCATATAATCGGAATAGGCATCCACCTAAACGAGGCAGGCATCTATCATCTGATAGGTATGTGCTCTGGCCAGAGTCTTGGACTCATCGGGATCATCCGGATCCCGAGTTGCTTCCCTGATGACCACACTTTTTATTAAAAGTGCACCGAGGTCATCGTCCTCAGGGGTATGTAAAATTGTAATTTCTAAACTTGAAACCCGCCTCGGATTTTGGCCTAAGGGCCTCGGGGAATCAAGCAATCCATACAGGATTCTTCCGAGTATAGTTGCATGTATTTTGGTTGATTATCTCTTATAACTAGTTATGTGATCTCTCCAACCCTAAACCTTATTCCCGAACGCCTGAGTACTGGGGGCATCCTTCACTTCCCAGACTGCCTACATACCCTGCTTCCAAACGGGATCAAGGCGTAAAATATGTAGTTCTATTTTCTAGGCTATGTTTATGTGAACTATTATAAAGCGGGTACACAACCCTTTCTAGGGTTTTTATTTCCCCTAGACAGTTCCTTTGCGGTTGCCACCCATGATGGGAAGCATGGATAATAAACGATCATCTTGACCATTTATTGTTTACCTATTAACATTCACCTAACCCTACTCCCTAATGATGTTCGTCTCCCTTGACCCGTTTAATTGATTTCCTAATAATTTATCCGCATGATTTCGTCTTTGAGTTAGAATTTCATTTGCACCACTGAAAATTCCTAAGTTACAATTTTCTAAGTTGTCACTAGTGGATTTGATTCATTTTTGTTTTATCTTTTTAGATTATCGATCCAAAGGGGATTTCCCTTCCTTTGGATTTTAAACAACCCATGTTCCTTATTTCTCCCCGGCGATTTATAGGGATGAT